>ML790530.1:31261-50742 GCA_009831015.1 Picea engelmannii | reverse complement strand
TAATGAGAGACACCAAGAGATGATACCTGAGTTGGTCCCCATACATCTGTATAGACAAGCTCTAACCTTTCATTCTTCTTTTCTTTTCAGACTATGAGAAATCTAACTCTCTTTTGTTTTCCATAAACACAATGCTCACAGAAGTCGAAATCAATTTGTTTTAGATCTGGCAGCAAATTTCTTTTTTGAAGTATTTGCATACCCTTCCCACTCATTTGTCCAAGCCTATGATGCCACAGTGTTGTATCCACTCTTGTAGAAGCTAAAGAGATAGAAGAGTCAGTATTACCAATACATAAATACATTGTACCTACTTTCTCTCCTTTTTCTATCACCAATGATCCTTTGATGACCTTCCATGTCTTATCTGTAAATATGGATACACAACCTTCACTTTCCAACTAACCTATTGAAATCATATTTTTCCTTAAATCATGAACATGTCTTACCTCTTTCAACAACCATTGGTTTCCATTGCATTTCTGTACTTTTACCTTTCCCATTCCAACAATTTTGCATGGTGCATCATCACCCAAATGAACCTATCCAAAATCACCTTGAACATAATATAGAAAATGTTTCCTATGGGTTGTGGCATGAAATGAAGCCCCTGAATCTACTACCCAAGACTCAGAAACATTATCTATAGAAAGAATCAAAGCATATTGTAACACATCACCTGTTACATTTGCTTCTTAATTTCTCTCCTGTTGTCCATCTCTTTGTTTCTTTGGAGCTTGGTAGTCTTTCTTCAGATGTCCTTTCTTCCCCCAATTCCATTAATCTATCTTTCCAATTCTGGATTTGGATTTTCCCTTCCTAGAGTTCCCGTGGTTTCCTGAGCGCTTTCCTCTATCCTTTTGTCTTCCCTTGTTCTCCATGTTCAACGCATTACCTAATGTCTCACCTGTGTTTTTCTGTCTCATTTCCTCACTAAGGATACCACCAACAACATCATAAAATTTTAAATTATTTGAACCAAAGACAGAGTTACTTACAACCATGAACAAGCCATTCCATCTTTTTGGAAATGAGAACAAGATTAGAAGAGCCCTAACCTCATCATCAAATCCCACTCTTACAGAACTTAGTTGATTAGTAACCATATTAAATTCATTTAAGTGATCTACAATAGACCCACCTTCTGACATTTTCATATTAAATAATCTCTTCATTAGAAATACCTTATTAGACGCCAAGGGTTTTGTTGGGGTCTAAAGATGTCTAAAAACAACCTTAGTTTAACATTAATTTATCCACCTGAGGATTCATATTTTATCTCAATAATATCAACAAAGTCTATGTAGATAGCTCGTAGAGGCTAAAATTTTGTAGTTAAAGAAAATCTGAGTTTACTAACAATCAAGTTCCATTACTTCTTTTGAGTTCTCGAAAAGCATCATCCTCCCTTTTCTTGTTAATTTGATAATCTTTTTGGTAAATTTATGGTAGAAACTAGATAATAGGGGGATTATATCTGCACCCAATCCAAGCAGGTCCTTTCTCTTGGAGAAATCTAGAATAAATTTCTATTCTGAAGGTAGATGCAAATAAATTCCTGTACCCAAAGGGTTCCCTACTCTTTACTTCACTGGAGGATACATCCCTCTCATTTTAGAAGCAGCAAGAGCTTCTTCCTTAATCTCTCTAAAACGTGTGATACTTGAATGTATAACATGTAGATGGATAGCGGATAAGGAGTCTACAACCCGCCCTCTTTTCATAAAGGTTTTAGGTCGCATAATGGTTGGAAAGGACTTTGGAGGCTCTCCTTTGACCCAGAGATCTAGCCCAGTTTACCTCTTTAGGAAGGTATTGTGAGATTTACCCCATCTGACTTGGTTCTGAGTAAATGAAAAAAATGCCTGAAACTATATGTCACCTATGAATGGGCCAGGGTTATCTTTCCTTTCTTCTTCCAGAATGAAATTATGAAAGTATAACTAAAACAGAAGGTATTGTACCTTTTCGTCCTGCTCTCTGAAGCATGAAATAAACTCAGGTACAATGGAAAATGAAATGGGTTTACCTACTCTGATGGCCTTCACTCTCAATAATAGATATCGTTCCAGCAAGAATAAAGTGTAACTGGTGGCAGGGGCTCTACAATTGATAACATCATAGTAGACATCACAAATTTCTTTGATTTTCTCCAAACCTTTTTCCAATTGGGTCTATACCTTCTTTACCTTCCTTTGTGCTCTGGTGAGCTCAACATAGGTCTCACTCTCTGTTGTTTTCATGTCCCTCAATTGTTTAACAATATTTTGATGTTCAGCCCTAGTGACCATCTCATCTTGGTGTTGAGCCAATGCTCGTTGGGCTTGTCCTAGTTCTTCCTTTAGCTTATCAATGGTGACACCCTGTGCTTGAGATTGGGATGCTTGGTATTCTTCCATAGCTCCCATCTCCTCCCTGGTTTGAGTTAATTATTGTTGGTTCTGTGTAATCTCTACTTCCAATCTTTCCATAATAGCACTCTATCTGTGGGACTGGAGTGCTTGATGCTCTGCCCTAGTCAGTAATTCATTTCTGTTTTGAATCAGGGTTTGTTGATATTTCATCAATTCTTCCTCCAATATACTGATGGTATCATTCTACTCAAGGATTTGAGTTGTTTCCTCTAAGACTAGGGTATCTTTCTGCACCTCAGCATCAATTGTTTCTGTAGCTATCATCATTTCCTGTGTTTCTAAGGGAATTACCTCTTCATTTTGAGCTACTACCTCTTCTACTACTATTTCTTTAGGGTCTGTCTATATCCCTACAGAATTTGTAGTGACTTCTTCTTTAGGAAGAGGGTTTCTTCCTTACACTCTGGCCCTTTTGTCTTTATTTCTTCTATGGGCCCTATCTGCTTGTTCTAGCTACTTCCTCAATTCTTTAATAATTTCCTTTAGTTTACCCACCTTCTGCTTTAATAATTCATCCTTCTTAGCCTTTTTCTTCAACAACTTCTTTTCTTTTTTAACTTTCTAATTTTCTTATGGCTCTTGGTTCATTTCTGTTTATGAGAGGTCTCCAGGTCTTTTTCATTCTGGCCAACAGATGGTTGTTCCTCTATTCCTTGCAAATGTTTTGTCTATCCAAGAGGAATTCTCATTTCAAAATTAGGTTCTTCCTGTGATGTGTCCTTTGGGGAAGAAATTTCAATATTAGGAAAATCTTCAGCTGGTTTTGAAGAGGAGGCTTGTTCTGGGCATTTTTTTGGATTATTTGTGCCTCTGACAGTTGAGGTTCCTAAGATCCCCAAAACCTGAGCTATTTCTACCTCATAGCTCTTCAAAAATTGTTCTTTCAGATGCTCTAATGCTGGTTAGGTGTCATCCTAATCATTCCTTTATGAGGTATGTTCTGCTTGCCCAATTTCTTGAACATTTTCCTGTAGATATTGTTCTGTAAAATTTTCAAGTTCTTCAGGCTGTTTTTTTGTATCCTGAATTGCTTCAGTCGTTTCCTAAATTCGTCTACTTCTCCTCCTTATCTTAATGATGGATTTAGGGGTAGGCATTGGTCTCTTCCTCTTTTTCATTAATTCCTTTGTTTGTGAGGTCTGGGCCACTGTGATTTGGGTAGGGTCTACCTCAACTTCAGTTTAAGGAGATGGAATTTCTCTTTGGGTGGTAGTCTCCTCTGTATGTCTATATTCAATTTCCTATGGTGGGTCTTCATGGCATAATTCAGGATATTTCAGTTGTGGAGGTCTATTGGCCTCAATCAGACTATCCCAGGTCAATTGAGTTTGACTCAGTTCTTTATTTGTTATCGGTTTAACTAATCTGTGGTGGCTGATAACAGTAACATGATCCCTGAACATTTGTGTTCTTAAGGAAACCTCGTGTAATATGGAATTCATAAAGAAAGGTAGATTAAGTACTAACCGTTGTTTTAAGGTTTCAAGCAATTTGAGGTGGCGAGGTAAAATTATGTCGTATCGTAAATCACAGGTGATGTACCGCTGAATTACCCCAGCTAGTTCCTTCCATGGTTCCCTGAGGGCACTAGGATTAAGTCCCTTTCCCTTCTTATCCAATTATTTCCCAGGGTCTGTGAAATATTCCATAGCTTCCTTTAGTGTTGTGTATCTTCTTTTCCACTGAATGCCCATGTTAGGGAGGCCTATGACCTCTGCTAATATTTCTGGGGTGACTGAGATTCATATGCCTTGCACCATAAAGATTTCTTCTTGCATATTCTGAAATAATTCAAGCATGACATTCATGTCATATCCTTGCAAATGATTGAAGTACTCCGTCCACCCCGGACAGTGTAGCATTTATCTTGCTTGATCTATAACCTGTAGTAAAGCTGGCTCCCTGTGCACACTTCTACCACCCATTTTTGTGAGAAAATGTGAATGACTATCGTTCCTGGTAGCAGACTTGGTTAGACCATCTTGGAGGAAAAAATTACCGAAAATAGAAAATATTAGAGAACAATAGGTGTTTACAAAAGTGGGTATTTATTCCAATCATTACTATCTTATCGAAAAGTGTGTCGAGTGTCCACTCCCCTCATTAATGTAGAGGTTGACTTCGACCATCAGCGTAGGGGACTATAGTGAGTGTAGGTATTTCTGGTGAGGGGTAATGATTGTACTACCGCCGCCAATGGGGATCAATCATTAATTTTCAAACAACATATTTTAATAGTAATCATTAAACATTAGTCCTATTTCGTGGAAAAAAATTGAATTTAATATACCTATACTCAAAAAAATGCTTTAAGGATACATAAGCGAAATAAATTAAATCTGTTCATTTAAAATAATATCCCACATATCATAATGTTGTTACTTTTTCATTTTATTGAATACAACCGAAATGATAGCCTCGTTATTGAGTGAAGGAAATCTAGAGACACCTAGAAACTTGGCATTTAAGGTAAACTTCCATACCATAGGCAGAGCCAATGCTGCCAGCAGACGTCCATAGCCTCGACAGGGTGGCCTTTTAACCCTTAGATGATCCTGTATCCTTGATAAGTATTTGAATCATTTTTTTTTCCAAAAAGACAACTATACTGGTTTGGTAGCCAGATGGTGATAATGTCACTCACTAGATTGTAACTTAAGTGAACAAGACAAATCATGATGAGACCTCTTGTCCTTTGATGAGAAAATGTCAAAGGCCATTGCCCTGGTGTGGTAGCCATAATGGGAATGTCACTTATGTTATTATCATATGATCATGGTAGGTTGGCTCATGATGAGACCCCCTATTCTTTGTGGAAATTTTTTTATTACCTATATTTATTCTTATATATATATATATATATATTAAATATTTGAATCATCTTTTCCCAAAAAAATACCATTATCCTGGTTTGGTATCCAGATGATGATAATGCCGCTCACTAGAGTGTAACTTAAGTGAACAAGCCAACTCATGATGAGACCTCTTGTCCTTTGACAAAAGAAAATGTCAAAGGCCATTGCCCTAGTGTGGTAGCCATAGTGGGAATGTCACTTAGGTTAGTATCCTATGATCGTGGTAGGTTGGCTCGTGATGAGACCCCCTATTATTTGTGGGAAAAAATTGTATTGCTCTTTTTTTTAGAGGTGTATTCAGGGAGGATCATCTACTCCTTAAGAGTAACGGATGGTGTAAAGAAGTGTAAGGATGCCAAGTAAAAGTGTGCCTAAGAATCCTTATTATAATATAAAGGCAAGATATCATTCAAGTGTATTTGTATGTATAAAGAAAAAGAAACGAATTATGGTGGTTATAGGTTATGAACAAGGTTTAATATATTTCAAAGAAAGTAATCCGAAAAACAATTTGATAAGGTATGGAAGATAGTCCAAAAAATAATGATAGATCGGTGTGATGATAATTAGAAATAATGTTGGTAAAAATTATTTGGTGAAAGTCGTAGCCCAAAGGAATGGCTTGTCATTTTATCAACAATGTAGGGAAGGAACGGAGAAATGAATAGTAGGCGTGCAAAAAGGAACAACAAGTGTTCAAGAGGAATAACAGGTGCGCAAAAGGAACAACAAGTGTTCAAAAGGAATAGCAGACGTGCAAAAGGAACAACAAGCATTCAAAACGGAACAACAAGTGTTCAAGAAGAACAATATCTGTGCAAAAGGAACAACAGGTGCGCAAAAGGAACAACATAGACACAAAAGGAACAACAATTATTCAAAAGGAACAATGGGTGCGCAAAAGGAACAACGGGCGTGCAAAAGGAACAACATACATGAAAAAGGAACAACAAGTGTTCAAAAGGAACAACAGGCATGCAAAAGGAACAACAAGCATTCAAAAGGAACAACAGGTGCACAAAAGGAATAATGGGTGTGCAAAAAGAACAACAAGCGTTCAAAAGGAACAACAGGTGCACAAAAGGAACAACATGCACACAAAAGGAACAATAAGTGTTCAAAAGGAACAACAGGGGCTCGAAAGGAACAACAAGTGTTCAATATTTTCCCGTTTACTGCTGTAAAGAAAAAAAATGGTGGATTTTCCATGAAAGACAAGGTCTCTGTGACAAGACAAAGAAAGAGTGAGGAACAAAAATGAGTGTTGGTTGTGTTCATTATGATTTTCTCAAGTGGCTTTCATAATAATAAACAAAAAGGAAACTAATAACACAATAAGTTCTACGAGAAAGTTATATACAATATGTATAGCATCGATAAAATTCATCATTTATGGAGTTGGGGTGGCTGGGTTACCTTCCCAACTAGCCAAAATTTGAACGGTAGGGTCTTTACTTACTTCCTGGTAGAAGGATTCTTTTGAAGGTGGATGATGATAAGGTCGTAGCTGGTGTCCATTGACCTGAAATGGATATCCGGACCCGTCGATGGTGCTTAATGTGACTGTGCCATTATCATGGACTTCATTGATTTCGTATGGTCCTAGCCACCGTGTATGTAATTTTCTGGGAAAATATTGAAATCTGGAATCATAGAGGAGTGCCCAATCACCTTTTTTAAATGATTTTTCTTGATATGCTTGTCATGTCAGGTCATTCTTTGTTGCTGAATAACAATTGTGCACTCTACAATAGACAAGTTTTCTTCATCCAATTCATTGAGTTGCTGAAGACGTTGTTTATGTGCTTCTTTAAGATCCAGTCTAATTTCCTGGGCCATCCTTAGAGTCTTGATCTCAAACTCGATTTGGAATATGGGTTCTTTTCCATAGACTAAGTGATAAGGAGAGTAGCCATTGGTGTTACACCATGTTGTGCAGTAAGCCCATAAGGCATTTGGGAGCTTGATAGCCCAATTATGTCTGTTTGTTGAGACAGTCTTTGTCAGGATTGCCTCGAAGACTTTATTGGTGCTTTCTACTTGCCCATTTTCTTGTGGGTGGTATGGAGAAGTAATTATATATTTAATATGATAATTATCCAGGGTGGTGGTGATTCTATGAGCTGTAAATTTTGACCCACCATCAGTAATTACCTCTCTTGGTAGTCCATAGCATACAAATAATTTGAAAATAAATTTGATGACTACTTCTTATGTTGCATTTGGTAGGGCTTCTGCCTCTACTCATTTAGTCATGTAGTCCGTTGCAGCTAGAATACAGGCCTTCTAATTTGAAATTGGATTGAAGGGGCCAATGAAGTCTTGTGCCCATATCTCAAATGGTTTTGCAACTACTTGTGCTTTCAAAGGCATTTCATCAGCTTGACCTGGTTTTCCCATCCATTGACAACTATCGTAGGTCTGTACATATTTCTTCGTGTCTCTGAATATTGAGGGCCAATAATATCCCATCTGCAAAATTTTGTTTCCAGTCCTGCAGTCTGCAAAATGCCCACCACAGGGCTCATCATGTCCGGCCTTTAGTATGTTGTAGATTTCGTCATCTCGTACGCATATGCAGATCTTGAGATCAACTCCTATGTGGAAGAGATATTCGATGATCCAGGCGAATTGTGCACTACGCTGGACGATTAGTTTTCTTTCCCTCGATGATAGATTTGTTGATAATCTTCCCACCGCTAGATAATTTTCCACATCAATGTACCAAGGTGGATTTGTAGTAATGGAAAACATATGCTCGTCTGGAAATTGATATTCAACTATTAAGGAGTCTTCTGTTTTGGGTATGCAGGATAGGAAGTCTGTGGAAAGATTTTCTCTCACGGGTCGATCTTTGATGGTGATGTCAAATTCCTACAATAGTAATAACCATCGAGTGACCCATCCATTAGTAATCGGTTTATTAGCTAGATATCTGATAGCAGAATGATCAGTATACAGAATAACTGGATAGCTTGTTATATAATGACAAAATTTATTGATGGCATGTATAACAACTAAAATCTCTTTTTCTGTTACTGTATAATTAAGTTCAACTGGAGTAATATTATTGCTAATAAAATAAATGGCATAGGGTTCCTTGTCTTCTTCTTGTCCAAGGACAACGCCCATGGAAATATCTGATGCATTGGTGGAGATGTGAAATGGTATTTTCCAATTTGGTCCCCTCAATACCGGTGCTATCGAGATCATCTTCTTGAGTCCTGCAAATGCCACATCACAATTTTCAGACCACTGAAACTCTACATTACTAGTCAAAGCATGTAAAGGTGCAATGGTTCTTGAAAATTTTTCCATAAATCTATGATAGTATCCTGAAGCGCCAAGGAAACTACGTACCTTAGTTTGTGTGTGTGGTGTAGGTAAATTAAGTATTACCTCTATTTTTGTTGGATATACTCTAATTCCATCTGTAGAAATATAATTTCCTAGTACCACACCTTCTGTCATCATCATGTGAAATTTTTCGTGGCTTAAACATAACCTGGTCGCAATGGATCATTCTAGTACCTTCTCCAAATTATTCAATGTTTGATCGAAGTCGTCGCCATAAGGAGTGAAATCATCCATGTAGACTTCAAGTCCTTCACTGATCAAATCACTGAATATGCTCAGAATGGATCTTTGAAAAGTGGCTGGAGCATTACAAAGTCCAAAGGGCAATACTCTGTATGCAAAGGTGCCCCAGGGGCATGTGAATGTAGTTTTATCTTGATCTTCTGGGGCAATCTGAATCTGATTGTACCCACTAAAACCGTTTAGGAAAGAAAAGAATTTCTCCCCTGGAAAAGTATGCAGGACTTGATCGATGAAAGGCAAAGGGAAGTGGTCTTTTTGAGTGGCTTTGTTAAGTTCCTTGTAGTCAACACATATTTTCCATTTCCTATTTTTCTTTGGGACGATCACTAATGGGGAAACCCACCGACTATCTGAGATGGGATATATAAAATCTATGTCCAACAACTTTTGTAATTCTTCTTTAATGATATCCCTGAGATGGGGATTCTGTCTCCTCTGTGGTTGTCGGATAGGTTGAGTGTCTCTTTCAATATAAATGTGGTGTGTGAAGAGTTTTGGATCAATACCTTTCATATCAAAATATTCCCATGCAAAAGATTGTTGGTATTTATAGAGGACTTGAATTAGATTTTTTTCTTGTTGTTCATATAAATTGGCATTGATGTTTAGAGACCTCCCTGGTGCAATCTTGATGGATTTGTTGTTATGAACAGTTGTAGTTGGAATTTGTTGTTCCATTAAAGTTTCCAGTAGGTCTCCCCATCCTTCACAATCTAGAACAACTTGGAGCATCTGGTAGGTTGGGTTGCTCATGGTGGTTGGGCTATTAATAAACCCACTAATTATGTCATCCTCTAGCTAGTTTTCAAGTCTGAGGGATTCTTCCAGTGTAAGAGGGGATCATAAATCCTTTTCTGGGTATCGTGGTGGTGGAAATTGTGGATATATGAAAGTTTGTCTTGTATTGGCAGGAGGATATAAGATGACATTCTTTGTGATACCCCCTCTAGCGATTTTCATATTACCCGTTCGACATCCTATGTATGCATCTGATGTTGTGAGCCATGGCCTGCCCAGTATCACTGGATTCCCTTGAAGTCCACTTCTTGGGTTGATTATGAGGAAGTCCGCTAGATATTCCCAAGATTCGATGGAGATGGCTATATCATGTAATGTTCCAACCAGTCGAACCATTGATGGATCTTTAATTTTTCTGACGACCTTTCTCCCACATAGCTCCTTGATCGTCTTTACGTAAATTAGGATGTCTTGAAGAGATTGTAGGAGTGGAACATTGATATATAAATTCTTGAGTTCCCCTACAATGTCGAAGTTGGGATATATGGCTAGTTTTTCTATCATCAATATTTCGGGGAACGGAGGGGAGGGAGTTGCATCCTTATCAGGATCTTGTGATTCAACTGTGTTCCCCCCCTGCTCAATTTCATCTATTATTACCATAGTCAAGGGTGTTATTACTGGTTGTTTTTCATTCTTCTACTCTTGAGAAATGTTATTTTCTTCAGGAGAGATTATGCGCCCCAATATCAACCATAGTTCATTGCACCCTACCGAGTTGGTTTCTCCTTCCCCATTCTCCATAATCTGGATGAGTTGAGCCAGTCTGTTATTTGGATTTGGGTGAGGTTGGGATGGTAATTGAGGGAGAAATTGTGATTGCGAGTTTTGGGGTAGTTGGAGTGGTGCTTGTAACATGGGCTGAGTTTGAGGGGCCATCCCGATGGGTTGGTTGTTTATCCCCATGGGGCGCTACCAATTCTGATTCAAATTTGGGTTTTGGGCAGTCGTGTTGGGCCAATGTGAAGGGTAGATGTTTTTATTTGAGTTTTTCTAGGATGAGATGGGATATTGTGGGTTAGGCCAAGTGGAATTTGCAGTTGGCTGATTCTGCCAGGCAGGATTTGTAGCCGGTTGGTTTTGCCAAGTGGGATTTGCAGGTGGGTATTACTGGGGCTGCCAGTTCTAATTAGTAAATAGTTTTCCCTTCCATGAGTTACCAGGAGCTTTCTTCTGATTATATTTTCCATAGAAGAAAGAGGAAGGGTCGTGTAGTGTATTTGGAGGAAGATTCTACCATTGATGATGTTGAGCCATCAGATATAATGACTCTATTTCTTCTTCCGCTTCTCTAAAGACAACTTTCAGTCCAGGGAGTGATGGGCATTGTTTCGTGTTGTGATCCTTGGCACAGATATCACAACCAAAACCACATCCAAAGGGCAATCCCTTCGACCATGTTTTCTTCTGCATACGTGGAAAAATATGGCCAAAGTCTGTTCTGCTTCTATTTTTTTTTGTTTGGCCTACAATACATCCAATTGTGTAGTCATAGTGCTCAGAATATATGTTTTGAAGTTTTCTAAGAGATTACCAACTTCAGCTTGCATAACACCCCTGCTGGTAGTATTTCTATTTCTGGTGAGGGAGGTACACCTCCCTGATCTAGTTCGTGATCTTCCTCGTGAGCACCTGATGCACAATAAGACGATGTCATCATAAGTTTCTTGATAAATGCCACCCTTCCCCATTAAATTCAATGTTTCTACCCATTCATATTTCATGCCCTTAATCAAAGTTTCCTTAAATACTTCACCTGGTAATGTACCATAGGGTGATCTTTGTAAATTATACTGAAATCTCTCAACATATTCTTCTAATGATTCATTTTCTTTTGCAGTCATTTGAAATATTTCATCTTCTAATTCTATGGTTCTACAATAATCTTGATATTTTGTCAAGAAGGTATGTTTCATCTCATCCCATGAGTTTATAGTTCCGCTCCCTAATCCCATAAACCAGCGTAGAGCTGCTCCTTTCAAAGTGGAGGAGAACAATTTTAATTTTTGGGGTTCAGAGGTTTAATCATATCCTCTACATAGGACATCAAATTCAAATAAGAATGCGTCTGAGTCTTCTGAGATTAATCCATGAAAGGTTGGTAGGTTTTGTAGGGGAATTGCCTTCATGGGGGCATTGGCGATTGGATCAACTATCAGATATTCCAATGTGGAAGTCTGGGGACATTGTTGATTTTATTGTGCCATTTGATTGAAAATATGCCATAAATCTTCAGGGATTTCTTGATCTGGATATTTTATTCAAATTGGTTGGTTATCTGATCCTCTAGGGGATTTGAATGCACTCCCTCTATCTGGGATTTCGGGTATGCCTTCTTCTTTCACAGGAGATTCAGGATCAGGTGGTGGGTTTGCCTTAGCTACCCCACTAGTTTCTCCTTATCCTTCCTCCATATTACAAGATTTTCCCTCTTCTAAAGGGTTGAGGGGTGGAAGATATGTGCTCTGAAAGTTTTGTTTAGTCCCTTCAGACTTTCTATGAATCTCATTGTGGTATGCAGTTGGTGAAACTGCTACCTGAGGGATTTGGGTACATCCTTTTCTAGGTCCAACCGAAGCTTGAGATTCTTCTTTTTGGATGATATCATCTATGAAATTCCTTCTTCCAGGGAGCACGGAGCCTTGGGATTTGGTAATTTTTGGTGGGAGTTTTGGTTTTTCAAGATCTTTCTTCTTGGTCATACACACTTCACACAAAAAAGAAAATCAAGAAAGAAAAACACCTATGCAAACTCTTAATGCGTCAACTGGAGGTAGGTGTTGGCATAAGCATCTTACTTATTTCCTGTGTAGGTTCTTACCTTCCGTCTTCAATACCTCATCCTCCAGAGGCACAATCTATGCTACCTTTGACATTCTCCCCAACAACGACGCCAAAATGTTGGGGTCTAAAGATGTCTAAAAAAAACCTTAGTTTAACATTAATTTATCAACTTGAGGATTCATCTTTTATCTCAAGAATATCAGCAAAGTCTATGCAGATAGGTCGTAGAGGTTAAAATCGTGTAGTTAAAGAAAATATGAGTTTATCAACAATCAAGTTCCTCAAACATTCATTAAAGATTCTAGGAATTGAAATCTAATTTTGTTCCATGGAAAGGAACTAATTAATCTATTAAATTCATTTTAACTAAAAGTAGTAATTGAATCTAAATAAAGACTTACATAATTGACTATTACTATGAATCAAATTACTGGAAAGGAAAAGGCAAATTACTCTATCTATGGAAAGAAACAACAATTGTAATCTATTCGAAAGAGACAACAATTGTTCTTCTATTGAAAGGAACAACAACTATATCTTAACAGAAAGGAACAACAAATGTAAACTAATTGAAAGGAACAACAATTGAAAATCTAAGTAAAAGGAACAATGCATATGAAATTATGAGGAACTGTCACGCATCAAACCTCAGTAATAGAAACTGGAACATCAATCATTTAATGCTTAAAGAAATGCCTATCTTTTGCACACAAACGATAAAAAATCATCAACACACTTATGCATTCATTTAACTACTGTAAAAGAGAATCGAATCACAAAACAAAAATTGAGTTGATACAATTACAGGTCGAACAATATCTCCTTCAGAATGATCCCTTGTTCCTTAGAAGCACTGCTATTCAAAACTCAGTATGTAGAAATGGTAAAAACACTCAAAGCTTTTATTGATTTCATAGCTGGTATCACATTTACAAAAACTACTAACGCAGAGCAATTCTAAGTTCTAAGTTCTTGGGTGCAATTATTCTATATCCCTTCCAGGATCTATTTACCCCTTATATATTACAATAATCTGGGTAAATTAAGCTATCCTGAGGATAGAAATATCTTCAAGATTTCTTTACTATTATAAAGTTACAATATAAGAAACTCAATCATCTTCAAAATTGTCTTGCGCCATAAAGTCCTCAACATCCAATAGCTTTCACATCTTCAAGATTTCCTTTGTTGTCTCAGGTTTGAAAATAGTTAACCAATCCTGTAACAAAATCAAACAATTCCAATAGTATTTTAGGATCTATGTAATCTAATTTCAACAATAACGCTAAAGGGTATATTATTCATTTTCTATCATATTTGTTCCTAATTAACCGAAAAGTCAATCAATATGATATCATGAAATGTGGGAAAAAACGAATATATTTATACCTTTTTCATAACCTAACAGGTTTTCCATCAGATCCTTCATTGTCTTTTCTTTCGAAATATTGAAAGCCACCAATGCTTCCAAGCTCAGTCGTATCGTTCCTAGAGCCTTTCTATCAAGAATCTCCCATTTTTCATTCTTCATGGTCATCGACTTCTTTGCTACTTTGTGCAATGGTAGGAATAGATCCTTCTGATATAAATAATCTTCCATCTACATCTTCCATAACTAGTAGTTTTGGCCATTAAATTTCTCGACCCTAAAATTTCTATCATCTGAAATTGCTCCCACTCGAACCAGGAACCCTCTTTTCCTACGATTTACCTTTCACTCTGATACCAGTTGTTAGAAAAACAAGACCACAGAGAAATAAAATAAAACAATTGCAGAAACAAAACACATAAGATACACAATACAATAGAGACACAGACTTACGTGGTTCACCTAGTGTGGTCTACATCCACCAGAGAAAGTGCCAGTTCCTTCCTTTATTATTATCCAACAAATGAAGGGATACAACCTACAACAAAACCCACTGTAACTTTCTCTTCTTTCTCTCACAGTCTCCTCTCTCAAAATACAATACTCGCCATAATGCATAGCTGCAATAGATTTCCTTCATAACAGAGGGTTGCCTTCTAGTGCAAAATACCCTAACATAATTTCTACCATTAAATATGTGACCTTATAATGAATGGTCTAGATTTACAATGAAATTACAATATACATTTACAAGGACCCCAGACCCCATAGAGGGGGTACCCCCCCTCTGCACTCCCCCACGTGGAAGAGTGTACATACTTCTGGGGTGTAAAGTCTTCATGGGGTATAAACATGGCTAAAAGCAAGGACCTCTGAATCAGGAAGATAATCGGGCTCCACAACCAACAATAAATGAGTTTCATGAAGGGGTGTGTGGAGGACATCATGCATGGAGAGAAATGACCTATAAAATCCTGAGAGATGGATACTATTGGACAAAATTGTTCACTGACGTGAATACTAAAGTCAAATCCTGTAACTCCTGTCAACTATTCTCAGGAAAACAAAAGCTTCCCACACTACCCTTGATTCTGGTCAAAACAGAAGCTTTGTTTCAACAATGGGGTCTCGATTTCATTGGAGAGATCCATCTACATTCAAATGCACATCATAAATGGATCTTAATAGTCATAGACTATTTCACTAAATGGGTAGAATCCATTCCAACATGAAATGCTACAGACTCAGTGGTGATCAATTTCTTAGAAGAAAACATTTTATCTAGATTTAGGTTGTCCTCGAAAGATAGTTATTGATAATTCCCAAGATTTCAAGTCCATGGCGATGGTCAGTTTTTGTCAGAAGTACAATATTGTACTGGGACATTCCAAAGCCTACTATCCTCAGGGAAACGTATTAACTAAATTATCAAATAAGAGTTTGATGTTAGGGTCCTAACACTCACATAGGTAGAACAATATATTCAGATGTAATAAAGGTCAATATTAATAAGACCTTTCAATAAAATAGAATAAGGCGGATGTAAGAAGACCTAATAGAATCTTCCACTTCTAGAAGGATATTCCTCTAGATGCTTCTTTTTAGTATAAATAGGAGTCGAGGGTATGAGAACCCTAGATTGGATATTATTGTAATAGAGCTCTGCTCAACTGGAGGTTTCCCACTCGAAGAGGCTCATGAACATTACTTTCAGATTCAAAGTGCTATATCTGTTATTATTCTCATATCATTTCAGTGTTATTGTGGTGAATGTTCTAGTTATATTGTTGTTATTTACCATTACTAGCATTTTATTTATGTTATGCATACATTTTATATCTGGTATATTACAAGTGGTATCAGAGAACTTTCCTCGGTAGAAAGTGTGGGTTAAATTTTTTTTTAGGGTAGAGACATATTTTGGTGTATTTAAGCCACAAAGATATGTTGTTACGTTCATAAACCCACGGTTGAGGGACTCATACACACAGGAAATACAAGTGGTACTTAAGCGCACATCTGTTGGCCACCCTTGTAACCCCTGTTGGTACCCCTTCGAGTGGGAGCACATCAAACAACACCTATGTATGGATTAGCCTAGATTACCTGAAGCCCTCTTTAGATAATCTGATCAACCTCCTGACTACTATAGTGTCCCCGAGAACAACACTCGAGAAGATACTTTGTAGTACTTGGGTAGTTGGGTAGTACGGATAAGGGTACAATCTATCCTCCTTAGTTAGTGCCCTGAGATATTGGGCCAGGTACTACTGTTGGACCCCGCACGTATATCAGAGAGTTATATCACAGCGCAAACCCTTGTTTGTAGAACCCTTGAATACCTAACCCTTGGGAACATAAACATAAACAAATGAAAATATACAAAATCTATTGTCATGCAACTATGTTCGGGTTGCCAAGTAAATACACATTTCTTTCTGGTTAATCATTTGGATATTTCCTCTTTGCAGTATTCTTCAGACTAGAGTATAACTCCACAAGTGTAAAAAATAAAAATAAAGTATGGAAATTTTTCATCATTATTTCAGACCTATTCCATTGGATTCATCTCTTCACCCTTATCACATTCATCCATATCATTTTTTGAAAACAAAATTGACCCCACCTGCCCCTTTTCAGTTCTCCATCCTCATGGCCCATACTCGTAGCTAAGACTTGGAAGCTCTCTTCAACACCTTGCAATCTGGTCTCATCGAGACCTAGAAAGAAGTGAAACAACTCAGTGCCAGTGTTATCTCCATCAATACAACCATGCAGTCCTCAGTGGAGGAAATCAAACAAGACCTCACCACCTAGATTGAATCAGTCTTTTCGGCACTTTGCACCAAACTACATATCCCTATAGATAACCCTTCCTCTTCCCCACCTCCACAAACTGAAGGTGACCATTCCTCTCATTCTCATAACTTTCATAACCATCACTTTCAATGTGACCTACGCCTTCTGCGGGTGGATGTGACCAAATTTGATGGATCGAACCCCACTGGTTGGGTAACACAAATGGAACATTATTTCTTTTTATATGTCATTACAGATGACTCGGCCAAACTCCAATATTGTGTTCTCCATCTAGATCAAGAACGTTGTCAATAGTGGCAATGGAGAAAAACTTCTCATCAAGGGTATATTGCTTGGACACACTTTGTGGTGGAGCTTTATGAACTCTTTGACACTGACACCAACCATTTGGGCCATTTGACAAAGTTGAAAACAATTAAGAATAGTGGAAGACTTTATAGATTCCTTTGAGCATCTGGATTTTAGAACAGAGGGCATGTCTGATTCGTTTTTCCGAGAGTGTTTTATCAGTGGCCTTAAGGATGAGATTCAGGCCCATGTCCTCATGGCTCATCCTTAGAGTTGGGTGGAGGCTACTAAAAGAGATAAAGAAGCACAAGAGGTTGTATCTTCTCAAAATAAAAAACCCTCCTTTATCCCTTGCCCTAAACTAGTAAATCCCTCTGCTCCACTAAAGATCCAAAAATTGACCAGGGCTGAAATGGATGAATGCCAACTCAAAGGCCTTTGTTATAACTGTGATGAAAAATATTTCCTGAGCCACAAGTGTAAAGAAAAAAATCTTTTTATGGCCATCTCTGGGGATATTTTAGAAGAGGATGTAGAAACTCCCTTTATGTTTGAGTCACCTGAATCCACTAATATAACCCCTCCCTCAGACTCTCCCGAAGTAGAACCAATCATTTCCCTCAATGATCTCACTAGCTTCTCTGTTCCCCAAACCCTTAAGCTAATCAATTACATCAAGAATCAGAAGGTCATCATTATGGTTGATAGTGGCAGCACCCATAATTTTATTCATCACCGCATTGCCCAAGAAAGTCATTGCTACATCCATGCCGTCAATAATTTCCAAATCATGATTGCCAATGGTGGTTCCATGAAATGTGGAGGGCATTGTAAAAATGTGTGTCTCGAAATTGGTGACTACCCCCTGAAATCCCATATGTTTTTTATCGACATGGTAGGTTGTGACATTGTGTTGGGTGCAGACTGGCTAAGGAATTTGGGTCCCATTCTCATGGATTTTAAAGACTTAACCATGCAATTTGACCAGGAGGGCCACCAATATAAGTTCCAAGGCATCACCGCCAGTTCACCTGAGATCATTAGTTCCCATCGCATGGAAAAGCTACTCAAAAAAGGTCATTTTGGTGTTATCGCCCAACTCCATGTCATACAAGCAACAGAGACACACTCGGTCCCAGAAGACCTCCAAGCCATATTTTCTAAACATCAATTGGTCTTTTCCACTCCCCAAGGAATCCCTCCTTCCTGTGATGTTCATGATCATTCCATTATCCTTGTACCCAAAAGCCTTCCTCCCAATATCCGTCTGTATCATCACCCCTTTTCCCAAAAAACTAAAATTGAGAAAATGGTCCAAGAACTCCTTAATGAAGGCGTTATCCGCCCTAGTACGAGCCCCTACTCTTCTCCTATGGTCATGGTCCTGAAGAAAGAAGGTTCTTGGCAAATGTGTTTTGACTTCCATACCCTCAACAAACTTACCATCAAAGACAAATTCCCCATTCCTGTCAATGATAACCTCCTGGATGAATTGAGTGGTGCCCAATTCTTCACTAAAATTTATCTTCGTCCAGGCTACAACCAGATACGTATGAAAGAGGCAGACATTCCCAAGAATGCCTTTAGAACTCATGAGGGCCACTATGATTTTTTGGTTGTGACCTTTGTCTTGTGTAATGCCCCCTCCACCTTCCAAATCCTCATGGATCCTGTCTTTCGTCCTTTTCTCTACCATTTTTTTTTAGTTTTCTTTGATGATATCCTCATCTATATAAAAAATTGGACAAACCACCTTTCTCATGTGGATCAATTTCTCCATCTACTCTCTTGGCACCAACTTTTCCTAAAACAGTCTAAATGTGATTCTGGCGCCTCAGAAGTAGAATACTTGGGTCATCTGGTTGGCAAAGATGGCGTCAGGGTGGATCCTAAAAAGATTGAAGCTATGAAAGACTGGCCTCACCCAAAGACTCTTAAGAGATTGTGTGTATTTCTGGGCTTAACAGGGTATTATCGCAAGTTTGCTAAGAATTATGGGAAGATTGCAGCACCTCTCACTGCTCTCCTAAAAAAGAACTCTTTCACTTGGACTCCAGCCACTACTTAGGATTTTTAAACCTTGAAGATGGCCATGTGAACCACTCTAGTCCTCACCCTTCTCAATTTCACAAAGACCTTTGTGTTGTAATGTGATGCCTCAAGGAAATGAATTGGTGTTCTCATTATGTAAGAGGGTCGACCTTTAGCCTTTACCAATAAGAAACTATCTGACAGAAATCGGGGAAAATCCATCTATGAAAAGGAAATGTTGGTTATTCTGCATGTCGTTGATCTATGGTTCCCTTATCTATTGGGGAAATGTTTCCAAATTAAGACAGACCATCAAAGCCTCAAGTATTTTCTGGAACAACACATTTCCTCCCCAGAACAAGAAAAATGAGTGACTAAACTCTTTGGATATGATTATGGGATCATTTACAAGAAAGGAAAATACAATGTGGTTGTGGATGCACTTTCCCAAAAATATGAAGATGAAGGATCCTTCTTTTCTCTTTCATTCATTGTACTAGATTGGCTCCAAGCCATTCACCA
>ML790530.1:15855-30843 GCA_009831015.1 Picea engelmannii | reverse complement strand
TTTTTTATCGCGACCCAAATTTCACAAGAAATTTTTGGCAAAAACTGTTCAAGATACAAGGCACCAAATTGCATCTCAGCACAACTTATCATCCCTAGACTGATGGCCAAACAAAAGTTGTCAACAAGTGTTTGGAAACATATTTGAGGTGTTTTGCCTCGAAAAAGAAAAATCAGTGGGCTCAATGGTTACCCATAAATGAATGGTGGTACACCACTTCATACCATACAGCTACACGCATGACTCCTTTTGAAGTGTTATATGGACAGAAGCCACCTTTAATTCTCTCATACTTATCAGTTTCCTTGAAGGTCTAGGAAGTTGACCTAACACTTACATCTCGAGAGGCTATTCTCCATACCCTCAAAGAGAATTTGGTCATGGCACAGAATCACATGAAGCAAAAAGCACATCAATGTCACTTTGAACGTCAATTTGCAGAAGGGGATCAGGTGTTTCTTCGACTGCAACCTTACAAGAAAAATTCCCTCAAGGTCGAGCATTGTCAGAAGCTAGTGCCCAAATTTTATGGTCCTTATACTATCCTCAAGCATGTGGGAGAAGTAGCCTATCAGTTAGCTTTTCCTAGCCATTCGAAGCTACATTTTGTTTTTCATGTTTCATTCTTAAAGAAGGTGATTGGAGCTAAGTGCCAAATTCAAACCAACCTTCCAGTGTTGGCTGAGGAAGGATCCATTTGGCTACATCCAGAAGTAGTTTTGGACCAGCATGAGCATTTACTACATCAAAGAACCATCAAGGAAGTGTTAGTCCAGTGGAAAGATAAAACTCCAGCAGACGCTAGTTGGGAACCAGCTACCATTTTGTAGCAATTTCCTCATCTCAATCCTTGAGGACAAGGTTGTTTTTAAGGGGGAAGACATGTTAAGGTCCTAACCCGCACATAGATAGAACAATATATTCGGATTTAATAAAGTTCAATATTAATAAGGCATTTCAATAAAATAGAATAAAGAAGATGTAAGAAGACATAATAGAAGCTTCCACTTCTAGAAGGATCTTCCTCTAGATGCTTCTTTTTAGTATAAATAAGAGTCGAGGGTATGAGAAACCTAACTTTGATATTATTGTAATATAGCTCTTCTCAACTGGAGGTTTCCCCCTCGAAGAGGCCCATGAACATTGCTTTCAAATTCAAAGTGTTATATCTATTATTATTCTCATATCATTTCAGTGTTATTGTGGTGAATGTTCTAGTTATGCTGTTGTTATTCTGCCATTACTAGAATTTTATTTATGTTCTGCATACATTTATATCTAGTATATTACATTTGATCATTATAATTAAAAAGGTGCTGACTAAGAACAATAAATCCTGGCATGTTCACTTGAAATACACTTTGTGGGCAAATTGAATCGACACTAAGAAATAAATCAAAATGTCTCATTTCCAAATGGTGTATGGTACTGACATAGTCCTCCCCATAAATATCGCTCTGCCTGTAATGAAGCTTTGGAAAAACTTGAAGGAGGATCTTAATGATGTTACCAAAAGAGTAAACTAATTAATTGAGGTACAACATAACAGAGCTTAAGTGGATGAGAAACTTCAGAAATATCAAGGCAACATGAAAGCTCTCTTCGATAAAAATGCCAAAGATAGGGAATTTCTTCCTGAAGACCTAGTTTTGAAATGGGATGTTAGGAAAGAGGAAGTTGGAAAGCATGGCAAGTTCGATCACATCTGGTGTGGGCCCTTCAATATCGTGGCTTCCGAGGGAAATAACTCATTCTTATTGGAAAACCTCGATGGGAAAATCCTTAATGCCCCTGTCAATGGGCGTTACCTCAAGCACTTCATGCAATAATCAGTTTCCAAACTCTCATTGTACATATCGGTTTGAATTTTGCATTTTGATTTGAAATTTTCCGTTTCTTTGGTAATTTTTTACTTTCGCTGTAAATACAACTAGGTTTGTTGATTTTATAAAAAAAAACAAATATTTGAAAAAACAAGTAATACCTACCATTTCTTTTTCAAAAGTTTTTGACATTTCTCATGTTTATTTTTATGCAGAAGGCTCGCTGATAATTGAGAGATAAGGATTTATCCGAAGCTAATGCTCACTTTTCAGGACATTACCTTTCTCTCAAAACAGGTGATAAATAAATAATTTACTTGGTTGAAAATATAAAAATAATCTGAGGTATGAGCTTCTGCCCTATTGACCCAAGTTAAATTTTAAGGGAATATCACTAAGTATGAAAGAAGTCTCATCCATAAAAATACTCTCACTTGATAAAAAACTAGAGGAATACAAGAATTACAACCTAATCCTAAAAGTTCCCTCTGAGTTTGGATAAAATTAAAATAAAAAATAAAAAGATGTTAAAGAAAATATGAGAATCAACGAATAATATCGTGGGAGACTAACCTCGTTCGCAACAAAACTTTTGAATATTCTTTCTTTTTTATTCTTCCCATCCTAAGAGATTTATTTTCCTACGATTCTCAATACCCCTCCCTGGTCTTCATGAAGAGAAAGGATTTCTCCTTAACTCAGAAAACTCAGAAACATGTCCTCAATAATGTTAGGCGAAAATTTATACATCCCTTTCAAATTAACTAAAAGAAAGTATGTCTAAGATAATCCTAATAACTTTAGCTCTCTTATCTAGTTATAACTGACTAGTTCGCTCGAGGTTGATCCCTAAAATTTAAAATCCCCTGTAAAATCTTCTCAATAGGTGAAGATGTACTGAATATTGAAATAAAATTAGTTTCAGAGTATACTAAAACTTATGACAGACATTTCATTGAATATATTAAACATATATCACCCCTTGTATGTTATATACAGATTGATTTCCCCCAATTCATGTATTAAATATAAGACGGATGGTGAAAGGAAATTCATGAAATGATTTCCCCCATATAGTCCAAGGAAAATGGTGAAAAGAAATTCGAGAAATCGATTGCTCCCATTTTGTCCAAAAAGAGATGATGAAAGGAAATTCATTAAATGATTTCCCTCATCTTAGCATTTAAATGAAAAATTGACAAATTGAAGTGGTGAAAGGAAATTCAATGGAAAAAATAGATAACTTTACCAGGGTACTGAACAGTCTCGCTGGCAGTGAAGCAATGTCTATGATATCTATTTGGTTGTCATTCGAATCTACATGATATACTCTGAGATCTGATTCTTTTTCAGTAATATTTACATTATGAACCAATGAGGGATCCCCCTAAGAAATTATGTTACATACAATTAACCTTGATGCAAACGAAATCTATCAAAACTCGATATTTCGGCTAAAGTTACTTTGATTATCTTAAGAAAATCTGAATACAGTTTTAAGAAAGAGGATTTTCAATTAGTCTAATTGAAGGTCAATGATTTGATGTGTTTTAAAGGTTTTTTAAGTTTCGGTTGAAACGCTTTTCTCAGAATGATCCTTTTCCGAATGTGTTTCATAGAAATTCAATAATGACTCCATTTACCCAATAAAGGAATTTGGTCTACTGTTCTTCAACGTCTCGTACGGAGACGCAATCCCTATATGGACCTATGTTGGAACACATATATATTTCTAAACTTTAGACTTTAAATATATTTCATTCTCATTTAAATAAAAACAACACACACTTGATTCTCACCGTTGATGAAGTCTTCCATACAAACAAATGATCCTAATCTCTTAGAAGTTATGGAGCCGCCTACTCTTTAAAGAGTCAAATCACTAAATAATACTTCAGAGTTTCGAGTTTCGTAGTTTCATACTTCACACGTTTTAACATGCCAAACCTTCGAAGTCCCAATATGCAAAAAGAATTCGATCCTAGTCACCATATACACGTATACCTCCCTAATCTTTAACATGTCACTGTGGGAAGTGACCTTTCAGGAAAATGACAGAATATCTAAATTGTAAATCTACGAAATGCAAAGTCCCAAAACATTAAACCTTGGTTAATTAAACTAATCTCAATTAAGGGTAATTAATAGCTTTTCACACTCAGAGTTCAGGTATTCACCATCCAGCGCATTCTAAATTCATGAAACCCGAACTCCCAAAATGTCTTAAGCATTAAACAAAATTAATTAAATATTAAAGACAATTAATGAGTAATTAATCACTTCGTAGTTTCAAACATCGAGAATCATATATCAAGATGTTATCGGATACCCTGAGGTCCGAAAAGAGTTAAGGTTAAACATGATTAATTAATAGGTTAAACATCATTTATCTCATGTTAATGTTTTCGTTGAATCATCGTTCAGATAAATTAAAATTTTCATCTATGCTTTTCCTGATCACAAACCACCAGCCATTAATAGAATTAATAGTCGATCTAGGGAAAATGATTTCAAATAAGATCCCAGATCATCACCCAAATATTTTCATTAAGGAATTAAACACATTGTCAGTGAAGGTATACACAAATTGATGCACTTAAGGTGAATAAGATATTTCATTCTAAATTCCATTCGCATTTTTCACAGAGAAAGCTTAGCGAGATTAAAAATTTTGTGCATTTTTTGTGACAGGTAACATAGTGCTGAGTTTACTACTATCATGGCTTTGCAAAAATGGTTAAAGGGACTGGTGAGAGATCGAGCCAAAACATAGATGTCCTCTCAGACACATTGCCGAGAGTTGTGGAAACCATAAAAGCCTGGACGCAAGTATGCGATATCCTACAATATGAACTGGACAACTTTACAAAAGACTCAGATAATGAGGGAATCGAAACTCAGGCAACGAATCTCAAATATGTAGCTCAATCAGAGTTGCATAATATATCCACGTGACCATGGCTCATGCCGTATAATGGGATGATAGGCTGGGCCTTGGATAACATTGATGTTGAGACCAGGAACATCTGCAATTCACAAAAAGTTGTTGTTAGATATTTCCACCCAGAACATATATAGATGATGTACAAATTGTCCCCAGCATTCAAACATAGTTATAATACTGATTTCTTAAAGGAGTTCGATAAAGAAGAATCCCAAAAAGGTGTAAAAAATTACCCTAACTTTGATGGGTTGGAGCTGGACTCCTACCAGTGTCGAACCACTACATATTTATCATTCGAAGCTACGGGAAGATAAAGTGAAAGATTTATTCTATGAAATATGCAATTATGTGGTGGTGTCCATGCATGTTGCTATATATGGGTGCCCACCTCCCAGGATCTCTGAAAAAATAGTGACCAACCTGGGGAAGATAGCGGATTGGTATATTGAAGAGCATTTTTCTTATATCAGGGTTTTTGGTTGTTCGGTTCCTCCACATGCCTTGCCAAAGTTTCTACCAGAACGATTGGTGTGCCATAACGTAGCGCATTAGAATGTTCTTGGGGGAATTAACAAGGAACTAAAAGCAGTGCAGAAAAAGATATTTTCCCTTGCAGATTGGCATGTTTTCGCTATTAGATTTTGACCATTTGAAAGCAAGGGCCACAAGCCTAGAGGAAATTAAACTTGTCAATATAGAATTCAAGAAACACGATCCTTAGAAGATCTTAGGAAATCACATGTCCCTTTACAATTTGAAAATATACGAGCATGAAGATTCTCCCCAGGATGATATATTCTGAGGAGCAAGATCCTATCGAGAATTTTTGAGCCGATTCCAAGCTCTGGCTCCATATAATTTTGTCGAATTCTATAATTTCCAAAGGCACCAAAGAAATAGCCTTCCTAAATTATTGCAGGGAGAAACCCGAACACCTCCAGCTGCATAGAAAATTGAGGTCCAAAGCTTAGAAACAAGGAGCTCTAGTGGACATAATGCTCAAGACAATTTGGAGGAGATTGAGGTTTTGACTTAGAAAGGAGACACCACATTGAAAAATCCACCAAGTGATCAAGCTAAATCTCAGACTGATGCGTTGATAAAAAAGGGCGAAGAAAAGCCACTATCCACAACAGGAAAATCATCTACCGACACAGTTGGGAAACATCCATCCACCGAGATAGGCATCCCTGTCCAATCTATCACACCCTTACATTTCGGTAGAAGGAACCCGAGTGCTAAAGTAGTATTCATAAAATATCTTACACCTGTTTCAGTTGAAGAGATGCCCCCTTCTGACTTCTTCTTCAGCAAGAAAAGGAGGGTTGCGGTAAAATGAGAAACACACCAAAAGGTGAGTTCAATTGTCAAGAGACACAGCGTGCTATTTGATGGAGAGGCCTTAGAAGAGGTAGACTTTGCTTCAGAGGTGGCAGGCTCGTTGGGTGCTTTTGCAAAAACAAACTAGTATTCAGTTGAGAACCTAAAAGAACAATTGAAGAAGAAGGATCTGTTGGTGAGACGATTGCAAAATTAGGTCAAGACTATGGAACAGAATGTCAAGAGTGATATGAATAAGGGTTTTGAGCACATTAGAGACTGTGACAGACAGGAAATTCAACAGCTCAAATTCAGTCTCGACAAAATGAAAAAGAACGCATAGGCAAGTAGAGAATGGGTCAGTAAACAAGGAGAGTTGGTAAAACAACTACAGGACAAAATAAACCTATCTAAAAACATGGCTATAGATATGGAAGTTTTCCAAGCTCAGGAGCTGGAGGTGCGCGAAAAACTAGAGTCAACACAACAAAGCCTTTTTAATAAGGTGGAAGTTGTCCAAAATCATTTTTGGGTGGTAGACCAATCCTTAAATAAAAAATTCTTAAAGGAGAGAGAGGCCATCACTTCTCAGGCTACTCTCCAAGAGGTAGTTGTGTCATCAGTAAGAGAAGAAGTAGTCATGATCTCTAGATTGTCTCTTTTAGAGAAAACTAGAGGTGATATAATACTAAAGACCTAGGAGGCTAACATAGCTGAAAGTAAAAGATTAGCTAAGGAAGTGAAGAAAGATTGTGAAGAAGCATTTCATTCAATCGTCAAAAATTCATTAGGCCTCGACAAATATAATATCTCTAAGATCCTGGGGAAAGTTGACATAGAAAAAAATCAAATTAATTTCAGGATAAACATGGAGGAGGTTGGGGATGAAATCTTGCAGTTGAAACAAATTGATATTACCCATATTCATAAATGAATAGTTGGTCCTAGTCTGGAACTACAGTCTACATATTCATAAGATAGGAGAATGGAATATAGTTTTCCTCACTTAGAAAATAATTTGTATACTTTTGAGGAAAACGACACCACTGAGCCTTCCAAATTGGTGGTACAGTTCATAGGCAAATGTGTGCAATGTGTCGAGTAGGGGAAGCTAGCATTTCTGGAAACAAATGAGACGATGTGGGCATATCATGTACTCAGATCCTGATTAGAGATCAGTTGTTTCTAAGCTAGACAACAAGAAGGAGAAATGTCTCTGCCAACATGGCAAAGATATAAGGGAGATGCAAGTGAAGCATTTCAAATTTCACATATTGTAATATTTTCTATTTTATAAATAAGGAGAATTCCAACCGCTTAGGGTTGAGAACATTTTTTGTATAAATACATATTTCAAAGAATTAACACAAGCCGCTTCTTTCTATATTGTAACTAAGAAAACTCATCCTTTTGTGAGTATTAATACAAGTGCAGACATAGATTCCAAATTTTGTGCAGTTTGAGTTATGTTCTTCTTTTGTATTCCATATCTCTAGTTTTCTTTATGTTACTCCTTGGTAAGTGAGTGTTTACAATTTTGTATAACATATACTATAATCACATTTTATCAGTTATTTGATAAGAAAGTAGTTTTTCCTCTGTATTCACTGTAAGTAAATACAAGACCTACAAGCTACTTGGATCACTGTATCTTATATCCTTTCAAGGCTGCATTCTATATTTTCTTCTATTGTAAACAAGGTAAGATTCATCTGTCATTGATGCCTCATTTTGTTTAACCGTTTTGTAATTTTCTCTCGCATCACTTGATTTTATTACTCGACTCAGATGACGAAACCCAGCCTCTATCTTATTCAGTTATCAATTTCATTTAAGGGTTAATTATCATATAATTAATGGAATAAAAATCACCTTTTAAAACTCCTTAAATTCTTGATGCATTGACATTACTCTTTGAGACTTAAGTGTAATATCATGAACAAAACTATATTCATACGTCACCCGGGACATGAACTAAAAAATGATCAAGATTATCCTTCTCTAATACCACTGATCCAAATTATTTTAAGCACAAAATGAAAGCAAAGAGATTACAATGAAATTCACATAAAAAATTCCAAAAACAGAGAAGTACAACAATACACGATTTCTATTAATGAAAGAAATGTATAGAGACTGTAAAAATACAGAGTGCAAGACTCGATAAAATGGTGGCAGTGTTATCTATAATAAGAGATGTGCTGGAAACATGCATTCTCTATAAGATTATTAAAATGAAGCTTTGAAGTCGTTTTTATTATAAACATGAATGCAAAACCCCTTTAAATCCAAAACCCTAACCCTAGGAGATGAAGCGCCAAAATTCATTTGGGCCTCGTTGGGGTAAGTTAGTACATTAACTCCGTGGGATCATAAATTTTACATACAATCTCCATTTTAGGTGTGATAGTCGGTTGGAAAGGAATTTTTTGAGAACTACACATTATGCTATCAAAATATGGCTCGATCTACAAGTTGATTGTGTCAAGCCAAGAAAATATTGTTTAGAGCCCCAAAATGGCCCTGGAAGTACATAAAGATGTATTGACATGAAAAATTTCAAAATAAGCCAGTAGGAATAGGTGGGAAACCACAAATATCCACCTGGATGTTGTGTAGGGATTTAGGACAACCCCGTAATTCCAGAATCCATAATTACAAAGAATTGACCCCATTACCGAGAAACCTATTCAACTGAAAACTGTCAAGATGAGCTAGTTGGAATTTGGAATAGGTGGGTGACCACCAATATCCACTTGGATCATGGGTGTGGATACCTTCACCCAAGTCATCAATGAGAGAGAACTTGGTGTTGCTCCAACACCCAAGTTGGGCAAGTGGATGGATTGGGCATGCAAACACACCAAAGGGATTGCCTAAGTATGAAGCGACCAAGACAATTGGGGAACCCTATCATGATCGACGCACCAAGGTTTGACATGGTGGTTTCAAGGGGAACGACATTCGATGAGTGGAAGGATTGATTTGGGTGACCAGGTCCATGAAGGGGCACGATGATTCATTTGGGATATTGGGTCCATGAAGGGGTGTGATGATTTATTTGGACATGGGTTCACGAATGGGTGCAACGCCCTCAAATGATTTCATGGTTCAAGATGGTGACCTTTGGAGAGCCTATAAGATAAAAAGGGTAAACAACCAAGGAGGGATTTTTTTGGCAAGACAAGGAGAGCCAAAGAGATCTATGACTTTGAGAAATATGAAGATGAGGAGCTCCTTCAAGGATCAAAGTCACTCAAATTGGGAGGAATTGTGCTTCCTTGAGGTGGATTCATTGGAAAAAGTTGGGTGAAATTATCTTGTGTTGAATTTGGTGAGCTATGGAAATTAAATTCTATTTGAGGCATGTGTGAGGAAGAACCAAAATTGTGAAGTCTATGGAAACAAAGAGAAAGTATGCAGAAATGAAGAGACTACAGGTATGCATTTGGGGGCACATATAAGGTGCACTGTAGGTGGTTGCGAAGACAATTGTGACAAAGAGTCTTGGTGAGGATTTGTGTATGGGTGTCTTAGTGAGGTGAGGTGAATCATTTGGCAACGCCCTATTGTAAAATGAGCCAGTAGTTCTCATGTTGTAACTATTTTTCAATAACAAATACTTAGCTGAGCATTAGACACGATTTGTGTTGCCCACACTATATATGTGTTTGTCTTTCATTTTTTCCATAGTTCTCTTGGTTTCTCATGGATGTGTGATTATATATGACTAAGTGTTAAAGCAATAAATAAATATCTAAGTATATAAGAGTTTCAATAGAGTAGGAGTGTGACTCATAGATAGCCTAGAACGGAGTATGGGTATGCTCCAAGTGAAGAGGAATAGTCTGGATGAAGTGACCTTGGTGTTTCGAAGAATATAAGCGAGAAACGTTGTGGTGCCACACGCCCTCAAGAGGTGCACGATCGTAAAATTCAGTTATGCACACTGTGGGGAGATGAAAGATGGTATCAAAGAGGATTTGTTTCAGATTTTATTGAAAGGGTTGATGAAATTTTCACGACTATCTTGATGATAGATGGTATCAGAGCGAATTCATCGCATATTTTGATGAAGGGGTTGATGATCTCTCCACCACTATCTCAATGATATATGGTATCAGGGATTGAATCACACTCTACTACTGTAGTGATGACAGTGGATAGGGTGCAGCATGAAGGAAATTTGTTGTGAAGGAGGTTCAGGGGGAAAATTCACAGACTTGGTGAACTGTTTAGTGAAGGGAACTTGTTCATCCCATACTTTTCATCAGACTTAATATAGAGGTTCGGTTGATGGTTATATTGGAAGGTTGAGATGGCCGCACACCTTGTGTAGATCGAGAGCATAATTTTGTCGTGAAATGAAGCAGTTGGACAAGGTCAATGATCGTATAACTCATCATAGATTTAATCATATAACTTGTCACAGACTTGATCACAGAGGCTGAATCGATTGGTTTGATTTGTGAAAGAATTATGTGTTGAAACCTAGTATGCACACCTTGGAGAAACCAATCGCAAATTTTTTTGGGTGACCGAGCACTTGGGAAAGGAATATGAACACTGGATTTTCCACATGACTTGTCATGGATCCAACTGTAGAAGTGATCACATAAGTGAAACACAAAGGGTGATCATAGAAAAGATAAAAAAGGGGAGAAATTATGTTTTTCTATGAGGTGAAGCACTTAGGTGTGTTGGAAAAATTGGGATGATCTAGAGTAGCTCTGTAGTAGGTAGTTGGTTGGGTGTGTTTCCATCATGATGTCTTTGTGTCATGCATCATTGAGAACAATAGTTCAGTTGAGATTGATCATTTGGATCATAGACTTCAGATGAGGTATCTCTTTGTAGAGTAACGCAATCGGTTAGTAGTAGTATAATTTGACAGTCGGGCAGTGGGTTTATGGTTCTTTGAAGCAAAAGAAGTCAAGGTGGAAAGATGGAAAGGAATTGGAGATGAGTTTGATTGGTTGCATGCGAAGTTTGGGATTTAGAAGAATTTCATAAGTGGATGAATGGACTCAAACTTGTATCACAATGAAGGTATTACAGGACTGTGGAGTTGTGGATAGTGGTTGAGGTGAGTTTATGTGGAGATTCAATTTCTTGGGAAAGTAGAGATCCAAGACAACATACTTAAACATGGTTGCAACAAATGATTTATTTTGAAAGGTATGGTTGGTTTTTAGTTCTTTCATTTCATAAGTGATGCAGTGAGTTATTTTAAGGGAGGTCACATGACTTGGTGGTTCAATTGAAATCTGTTTCTATGATGAAAACCAACATATTTTAGGGTGACTCAAGTGATGCATATTCAGATAAGTCTTGTAGAAGTTTGGGACACCTTGGTTGGGAGAATGTACAAAGATCTTGGGGTGACCTATTTGGATGAGTCCTATAGTGGAATTAGGTATATTTTGATGCAACCATAGACTTGGTGGCTTGAGGAAGTTAGAAAACTATTTGATGAGGTGCATTGCACATGTCATTGTGGTGAAGTGGGTAGTTGATGCAGGACCCCCTCCTCTCCTAGGGCTCTGTGCAACCTCCCGATCAAGGATATTCAAATTTCTGAGATGGATCAGCTCTTTGGGCCCATGTTGGAACCCAAAACAACCTTACATAGGTCCCTTTGTCTCCTAGGGCATGGGTCTTGTGAGACCTGTGGGCTCCCGTTAATCTGTTTCTCCCTAATTTGGAAATTTGAATAAAATTGGGTGCTATCTCTCTGGGCTAGGCCCTTTCTCCCATAAAACCTTGGTCTATGACCCGTTAAAGACCTCCTAAAGTGCTTCGTAGTTTCTAGCTTCAACCCTTTTTGACAATGACTTCACCATTTCCTCTGAAACGCGAACCCCAAATTCTCCCAGATGATCAACGATCCTTATCTCTCCCACAACCAATGACTAAGATTCGCTTCATATTTCAGTGTTTGGGCATTTCAAAGGCTCTAATGCCTTTCTCTCCTAAAATTATTTGCACTCAAAGCCTTGGATCGAACACCACATGTTCCTCCCCCATGCTCACTCTTCCACAACACCAGGTCTCTGAAATTCTTTCCTATGGGACATGGGATCTCTCGCCATGTGTCTACCCCTTTGGATGGCTCGAATAAGTTCCAACCTTTGAGACTTCGAGGAATATCTCTCCACACTACCCACTTCTCCCCCAAGTTCTCGACCCCTGATGCTTTTGGGTATGGTGATGCCTATCCACCCATTCAGACGGTCATGATGAGCTTCACTCTTCGAAGCTTTGGCTAACTTTCATGCTCCATGCCTTGGTTCCTCTGAAGTGATCCTCCTCTGGAGTGATAAATCCAACAACACATGTGCCAACTGATGGATGATGCAGATCTCTTTGGGTCCCTATGACTTTGGGGACATGGATGCTTTACTTATCCATTTTCCCCAGACAACTGGGATTCCAAAAAGAATAACCCTCTGACATGTGTCCTTAGTAACAGAGGATCTCGATTATTTTGGACTCTAGGAGTTCGCTCGTCCACACTCTTATGCATTCCAATACTCCCAATGTGTGAAGTATGAAGGACTTCCACTATTATTCTTCACACAACTCTCCCAGATATGACGATTTTCGGATCACTTACCAACCTCTGAAATGGATCTTGTTCATCCCTCTTCTGTATTCGAAGGTCCACCATTAGATGTGATCCTCCTCTTTCTATACTCTGATCTGGCGATACAAATATGCTCTCCCTTAGAGAATTGACGGCTACTGTAACTTCTCCTACTGCACTTTGCACTTTCCTCTGGAATGAAGGATTTCTTCAAACTTCTCAAAGGCTAGTGCCTTTGGCCCTCCTGCAAGCTTATCTACTCTGAGTCTCAACTTACGCTTTCTCTCCTGAGCTTGTCAAATCGAATATATAAGGGTATCAACCCTTCTTCATCCTTCAAAGGACTTTCTGGTGCCCTCCTGGAAATTTCTTCTCAAAGCACCCCTTCCTGAGCTTTCTAGAGTGTTTAGTAACTCTGTGCTATGCTTACTCCTACACATACTTTCCTCTAGGGTATTCAGTAACTCTGTCTCTCTGTGTTTTCTCTGCACAAAATATATCCTCCGAGGTATTCAACAACCTTGAGGATTCTCTTGAGCCTGTAAATGTACTGTTGTTCCCTCCTAACATGTTCTTTTCTGAATTCAACTTGAATTTCAGATGCACACTCCTTGCGTCGACTAAAGAGTTTCAAGACTCTTTCGTGCACTCCTTAAACAACCTAAAGAACCTAGAAAAAATGCAACAAACTCTCAAAATAATAGTTATTTCTATCTTATCCTTGTAGATGAAATCTAACACATACATCTACATCATATATTCATAACATGCAGATAACATTCATCAAAATACAGATATTCACCACACAGGAATTGATAAACAAATAACTCTGTTCATTTGTATTAATATCAGAATGTTAATTACAATGCGTGAGCTTAGACTATAACTGAGTCTCAGCTCTCTCCTCCCCTTAAACATTCTAATGAAATTTTATACAAATATATTTTTACAAAAGAGGGGCTCCTCGATCCTTTCCCTCTAAGCTACCTAACTCTCATTAATTACATTGAATGAACATCAATATCTCAGATCCGAGGCTAGGCTCAAGATCTGTACAACTTAGGCCTATTAAAGGAAACTTTATCTCCAGCTTGTACAAAGGAAATATCTTAGCTCTTCCAGCATTAGAACATTCAATTGTATTAAATTCACATTTAAAATTTAAAATTTGGGGGCAAAATGAGTGGGTTGGTGCCTCTCCCCTCCTTGAATGTGCATTGATGAGATGGAATGTTCACGTGATGATGAGGTGGAGGGATGATCCTAGATCATACTCCACTGCTGGGAAAATCATGAGGTCCTTCCCATGAGCTACTCTACTCTTTTGTTGAAATCCCCCTGGATCCCAAACTCTCCTTTGGAGTTGTCCTTATGCTCCTATGTTTTGTTGTTGTTGTTTTTGCTTCCCTTATGCTCTTGTAGGATTCCTTCTGCTTAGCTTCTCCTTGCTAGAAGTTTCTTGTGTTGACCTCAACATCAACTCTCTTATATATTCAATCACCTTTTCCAGTTGTTCTGTTTTCTGACTCCTTGGCAATATACTCTATTGTTGCATATCCTTGTGCTAATCTATGGGCAGATCAACATGATCTCCCACTCTGTTGTTTTCTCCATATCCAGTGGCACTAGCTTACCACTCTACTGCAGAATCCAGTTCTGCAGTCTCATCACTGAGATGTTGCTCAACTTCCTCCTCTGACATATTGTCTTCTGTCAGCTCCTCTTATGCTAGTTCAACTCCAAATTCCTCCAACTTCTCCCTAGGATGGTATGCTCCTCCACCAATTTCCAGCTTATCCTATTGGATGTGCATGATTTGCACTATCACCCTTCTCTCTAGGGATTCTATTTCTTCACATAGATAAACAAAGTCTATTCTTCCTACTTCCTCTTCTACTACATACTCTAGTGTTGCAGTCATCTCATGTTCAGATTCCTAGCTAAAATTTATGAGCCACTCCTTTGAATGGTCCTCTTCTTCTATTGGGGAAGATTTCAGTATTTTCTCCTTCTCCTCCATGACATTCACAGTTGGTTGTCTTTCTTATGTTGTATCTGCAACACATGCTCTGGCCTCAACTAGGCTATGTGGCAGGAATATCTCAATTCCCCCAATGATCAAAACACACCTTTGATCCTTCTCCTCCATGATGGAAGTATTTAAATTCTCATCATCTTCATTTAGATGGTTTGCAACTGCACATCAATATTCATATGAATGAGGCCTTTCATTTTCCTCACTTTCACCTGTCAGCACTCCTTGTTGATTTCAAATCTTAGTTGATTTCCTCTCTTCTCCCTTTCCCACATGGAAA
>ML790529.1:254869-281077 GCA_009831015.1 Picea engelmannii | reverse complement strand
AATCAATGAAGCAACCTTAAGGGAAGCCACAATATTACCTAACAGAGGAGCCAAGTATTTCAAAGGAGTAGGAATCAACAAGGAAATGTGCCAACAATTTTTGAAAGAAGACCATCAACACCCTGATTGGAAAAAAGGGATTCCTAGGAACTATATCAAGGAAGAATATCATCCAATTCTTTCTAGTCTTCAATGATTCCCCACTTGTGAGGGTAGGTATGTTGTAACCTTCATATATCATCTTAGGCTTCTATTACACTTTGAAGGAGGCCCTGAAATTGATTTCCCATATTTTTTTATGGATGAGCCTAAACAAGATGGTAAGAGGTGTCAAATCCCTATCCAAAACTGAGAAGACTAGAATTTACCATCAAGGTCTTATTAAGATGTTAGTTATACATGAAATCAGGAAGCAAAGGATTAGTTGGAAAATCCTCATCACTCAAAACCTTCCCACAAAAAACAAATTGTTGAAGGAAAATCTCCCTGCGGACAGGTAGATCTCCTTAAAGAGCTAGACTCTTAACTCTAAGACAGAAAGTTATTATCATGGTCACTGACTTCCTTTTAGCTCTACAAAAACTAATGCATGAAGAGGAAGGAGGAAAGATGTACCTTTTACCGGTGTTTGTCCCTGCATGCTCCGAGTTGAAGTCCAATCTTGAGCTCCTCGATAAGACCTGTAGACAAAAAAAGTACAACCACTTCCTATTCTATCGAGATTAATTTGAAGTGGACCTATCTACTTAGAGACAAATTCATGTAATGTCAAACACAAATTAGAAAGAAACAGGCCAAGCATATTATATTAATGAGGACAAAACGTTACTTACAACCATAGATGGAATGTAGCAGTTTCGTCAAGTTCTCCTTGTCTAACCCTTTCTCAAAAGCTCCACGATCGGAATGACGATAGCTTCCCTGATTAGCCTCCACTTCACTATGTGTTTCCTATGAGATCATAGGTTTCATGCTTCTCATCCCTTCTCCAAATATCACTTATGAGATCATAAGTTTGGTATGATTCTTCATCCAGCTCCCCCTTTCACCATGAGAAAGCTTCCTTATATAGCCTTGGAGAGGCTCAACCACTTGAGATATCATTGGGGTGAGTTGAGGATTTTCCTCCTTGAGTTAGGGATCTTCCCTAAGATCATGGCTGGACTAGGGGTTCGAATCCAACAACCTTCCAAGATTGAAAAGATATTTCCCCCATTCTCCTCAACAAACCAACTACTGCCTAGAATAGGTAGCACTCCCTCAAAAGGGCCATCAGAGCGTTATAGTGCTCCCCAGTAGGCTTTAGGGGGGTTCCAACACTCCCAAAAGTAGTATCGCTCCTCCAAAAAGGTAGAGGTAGTGTTATAATGCTCCCATATAGTGTATAGGGGGGCGCCAACACTCCTGAGAGAGGTATAGGGGAGCGCTCTCCTCCAAAAACTCATTTTTTTGGGTTCTTTCAGATGGAAAAAGGTTCATAAGCCCAGTTAATCATTTCTCCTCTTCAAAATCAAGTATTTTATGTGTGTCAAGTGGCCTTCTCATGTCATTATAGGCACGACATAGGCATCATGGCAGTATTCTTTCCTTGACACTTGCGATTCTTGCGACGCTTGTAATGACGACACTTGTGACACTATCGAAGTGAGTAATTTCGATGTGTAATAGATTGCCCCCCAAATTATGAAGTTAGAAGATAGGAACTGATAACTGAAATGCTTTGTAGACTTTCAAGCAAGGTTATAAATGCAGAGAACCTGACAGAAGTTGCACACAAACATCCAACAAATATTATGACATGTTTCAAACCCAAAGCAGGCATACCTCTGCTTGGGTGATCAAGACTTGCAAGATATGGCCGCCATAAAATACACTGCGGATCCATAATTGTATTGATAAAAGGTATAGACACTGAGGATATAGTGTGGATCTACACTCTTATGACTTGAATTGATTGTAGCCATGAAGAATACACGGTGGATCTATGAGATGACAAGACATAGCCACGACCAATACAAAGTGGATCTATGTGACAGTATATGTGTCATTTTTCAAGCGAAACTCCTTCGCAACCTGTGCAAAGTACATATCAGAGTGATGACTCAACCCAGGGCCTTCTTACCGATCCCGATGAGGTACGAATCTAACCATGTGAATATATGTCCCGATGTCGAACATGGTAGAAACCACTTGATTACCGGTCAATGATGTAAACCGTTAACAAGCGCGAGGGAAATCACCATTAATGTCAATGATTCCCAAGGTACTCTAGTACATTCCAATGAATGTGAATGGATGAGCTAAATTCGAACATTCGTGGAATCGTCCAATCAGAGGTCAATGATGTAAACCCACTGTCGAACATGAGGAGGCTTGCCATTGAGGCATGCAGGTCCCAAAGTACTAATTGGTTTCTAAGTCTAGTCCCTAGATAATGTGTTGAAGTCGACAGGAATAGACTCGTCGAAGGAGGGCCTTGATGTATCCCCCATCAACGACACGAAACAGACACAGAGATGTAATTGGTAGATCAAATGAACATGGATTGACATAGGTATTGAGACAAGATATTTGTGATGGATGACTCTCGAGGTGGATACTTCCCTTGAACACTGAGGCACAACAACAGAAACGTGACATGGAACAAAACTTGATGAGGCAGTGGATGATATGACTTACGTCAGGTGACCTAGAGGAGTGAAAGAAACTCAAAGGATTGGCTCAGTGCAGAGGTTCAACAGATTATAATGCGTGAAAAAGAAAAAGTGTCGTGTTCAAGGATGACTCTAAGAGTTACTTGGTAATGTTATCAAAAAACTGCTTGGCTTGCTTCTTTCAATTTTTTCCCCCATCTATATAGACGAGTACCTATTTTTAATTTAACGAGCTCAAGGAGGATAACACATGCTCGAGATAACTCACCTTTGGTAAGTTCCTCTTCCTTTGTTTAACGAACTGGAAGAAGTAAGGGTTCAATCACGTATGGGCCTATCAATGTTTGTTTTAATGAGTCCAAAGATAGAGAACTCGAAGGTTTTTCATGATTATAGAGTCTGGAAAAACACTTAAAAGAGAACTCTCTCAGTTTCATTTTCGTAAAGTAGTCTGACGAGACCGAAAAATAGATAAACTATCTCTCAATAGACATTTTCTTCAAATACTTTAACGAGTGTGAAGAGAACAAGGTGCTCGACAATCTTTTCATCTTTAGAGAGTCTAAAAAGAACTTAAAGGTGACTCCAATGTTGTCCTTTTTCGTAATGTTAGTCTTGTGAGGCCAAAAAAGAGATAAATTATCACTCGAAAGATTCCATTTCAAACCTTTTAACGAGTGGGAAAGGAAGCAATATCACTCGACAATCTTTTCATGTTTAGAGAGTTTGAAAAGAGCTTAAAGGAGACTTCAGGGGGTTCCTTTTTCATGTATCCATACAGGTCTGAAAAAGAGATAAAAGTGTACCCAGATGCATTTTGATGTATTTTCGAGCACGAGAAAGAACAAATACTAAGCTCGGTATGCCCCCAATGTGAAAGCTAGTGGCTTAACTCCAGAAAGATCATCAAAGGCTGGAGACATTCCCTCCAAGCTTCAATTCATTCACCGGCTCTGAGGTCATCACCAATTTCTCTAGTAGATGAGAAAAAGGAGAAGGGTGGATGAAAAGAAGGTTCAAGAGATGTGACTGTTTCATTTTTAACGAGATTGACACAGGAAAAGAACTATGCTCAAGGCCTTTGTTTCATTTTTTAACGAGCTTGCCACAAAGAAGAGAAACTATGCTCGTGGTTTCGTCCGGATCATGGCTTCCAAGAGGATAATGCTCTGGAAGGGTACCATGTCAAAGGATAAAACGTTGTCATGGCCTCCAGGAGATCTTCACTGGATGGAAGATAATCACTTGGGAAGGACCACATGTTGAGGGTCGCGATAGGAGTAAGGCGATCAAGCTCCAATAATCCTATCGAAGAAATCACCATGTCCACTACCAGATCCAAATCATTGAAAGTTGAAAGCATGGGAGATGATGAAAAATCAACACCAGGAGGGGATATAGATGGTATATCCACCCGAATTTCTTCATGAGGGGGAAGAAAAGAGGATCAGTGATGGTTATTATCCTGAGGTAACTTGTCAATGCAAAACATGTCTGGAATAGATTCATCAAAAGGAAAAATTGGGGAAATACAGTCAATTGTAGACGACAAGGAACTCAACCGTGAGTGCATCGAGAAAACGTCAGGCACCAATAGATGTTGGTCATCTAACAAGGGAGAAGAGGATTGGCTAGAAACGTATGACGTTTCGGTTGGACTAAGTGGCACAGTTTCACCTAGTGCATCGAATTCCAACGGACGAGGTACAATCCAAGGGTCAGATGATTCCAAAGATTGATAAGCCATGGTCGAAATCATATCGACGATGGCAATATGATGGGCAGTCGGTGGAAGTGGTGTATGGAAGGTACCCATGAGGCTAGAATCTTTTAGTAATCCAACACCGATGCTTTCATACGTGATCGTGTGGTCTCCTAAGAAAGGAATATTGTTGGTAGCGGGAACACGAGCATCGGTCGTGCAGAAATCTAATTGATCAATAGTGAAAATTTTTCCCTGGTGAGGAAATTGTACACATCGAAAAACTGACGAGGCAACGACAGTCATAGCATAAAACCAACTTCTTCTAAGTAACAAGTTGTAATCGAGGGGAGCATTGACCACCTTGACATCAACAATAACGGTTTTGCCACCCAATTGGATGGGCAGGGACTGTAAAATCCCATGGGGATGAAAACCTCGCCCATCGAAGGCACGTAACATCGTTGGGGATTTGTTGAGTGCTAGTGATTTTAAACCTTTCCAACATGCTAAATACATGAAACAAGTTGAGTCTCCCTCATCCAGAATAGTTCGATGGATTTGTTGATTGTGAACAACAACACCAACATGGAAAGCAAGTTGGTGGGAAAGTCGAGACGCATAATTGTCCAGGTTAAACATGATATGGTTGGACGACTCAGGATCAACAATGCCAAGAGAAGCTAAGAGCGTTCTACGTTGACTGGGGCAGTGTTGTAGAACTTCTAACGCAAACATAGCACACGATGCTTGAGCCAAATCTTCAACAATGTTGTAGTTCTGGGCAGCACATGAACTAAGATTAAAGGTGGCTTTGCAGATAGTTCTCTTAGGAGGGAATAAGATAGATTCGAATGTGGGTTTCTCAATCTGAAGTGGTCTAGACGGAGGATTAACTGATGGAAGACTAACGGAGGACGATGATGGATCCGGTAAAGTACTGGCACCATTAGTGTCTTTTCCTTTGTCAGGGTTACCTGGTGTGTCATATGTCTTAGAGCGAGTGGTCAAATTGATCCCATTAAACATATAAATATGTGCATTCGATGAGGCCTCATCATTAGGATCGCTAGAACTTCCCCCGGGAGAGGGGGCTTGAGCAACCATGGATTGTTGCTGTGGAAAAGGTTGAGTATGCACAGCGGGTTGTGACTTCCCTTGGAAAAATTTGGCCACTTCATTGTGAAGTGGACAATCTCGAGTGTAGTGATCATCACCACAAATGATACATGGGAATTTCAGTTTCTGTTGTGGTTGCTTTTCGGTAGTAGGTGTTTGATTTTTGGGTTGTTCATTGTTATTTTTTGATTTATTCTTTGTCTTCTTCTTACCCGCGGACTGTTTTGAAGGGGCATATTGAACTGCATTCACCTCAGAGATCTGAGTTTGGGGGGAGGTAGAGGAGGGTGTAGTTGATTTGGAAAAAGATTGAGTTTTGACAGAACCGATAACACCATCCGCATGATATGAGGATGATGGTTTAGAAGGATGGGTATTATCTCAAGCAACATTTGGAAGTAAATCATACAAAGTACCAAATTGGGAATAAACCAAATCTAAGTACTGAGCCTGAGAAATGGATTGTTCCTCTGTGACCGCACCACCCATAGAAACATCATGAGCAATTGGGGGTAACAGTGATTTAGTAAACCATTCTGCCAATAGCATGTCAGGAATGGCTGCCTTGATCATCCTTCATCGTCGCCTCCACTCATCAATATGGTCAGAGATATGCACGGAGTTAGGTTGATGAAGGGAGGTCAAGAGTTCAGTACTCGTCTCGTAGCGAATAGGCAGTTGAAAGTGCGTGAGGAAAGACATGGCAAGGGAATTGAAATCATGAAAAGAAGCACATGGCAAGGGAATTGAAATCATGAAAAGATAAGGAACCTCAAAAGAAAAAGGGAAAGAAAGATAAGGTAACTCCATCATCATCCAGAACAGTGAGCCAAAATGATAAAGCTAGTAAACAAGCAGGTCCCTCTTCCACAGTCAATAAGATTTTTAAAAGTCAAGAATCAAAAGGTAAAACTGAATTAGTAGAGGAGACTTCAATAGTATCACTTGAGGAGAAGGGCCATAAGACAAAAACTGTGAGGAAAGAGAAGAATAACTCAGAAAATAAAAGTGAACAGTTTATAGAACAATCCCCTGTAACCATTCCACAAATAGAAAAGAAGAAAAGGAAGTATGTGAGCACCCCTAATCTAGCAGCCCCTTGTAAAAGAACCACAAGGAGCATGGAAAATAAAGGAAAAGCAGTTTTCAGTCCTCATACACATGAATATCCAATAGATCTTACCTCCCCTTTTGAAGACCTATCAATCCAGGATGACATCCCTAGCTTGAATGAGGAACAAGTCGCTATTACTTTATGTGGGATGAGGGAGGAAGTGGAGGAAAGAGAATACATCCAGCCATAAACAATGGAGTCAACAAGGACCTTAACAAAATCATAGATGAAGAAAAAGATTGGGGAGCTGCAAAAACAAAACAAGGAACTCGAACAAGAAGTGAAGGAATACCAACTATTGGACAGGTATATCAAAAAGGAAAATGAGCAACTGAAGGAAACCAACCAACAACTTCACGATGACCATGAAGAGACTTCTAACAAGCTCAAGAAGGTACTAAGACTCTTACAATACATTAGGGTCATAAAAAGGGAGTTGAAAGAAGAAGCCTTAGCCATCAACATCATTGATCCACAGAAGTAAAGAATGGAGTCTCAAATTTTGAAAAAGTTTGGGTTTGTTTCAGTTGCATGAGGACATGCAATGGTTTTAGCATGGGGGAATGTTGAAATTCTAAATTGACATCCCCACTACCGTATTATACTCCTCATATATACCTTTTTGGATTACCTAAGCTTGGATAAATGACAAAGAACCCTACCATTAGCCATTGATGAGGTCATAAGGTAAAGTATAGTTAATTCATGCATTTTTGTGGTTTATTGAGCTAGGAGACTAAATGCTTCATGTAATAATGTTTTGATTTTCCATGTGTAACCTTTGACCTCTAGATGAGTCCAGCCTTTATGTACTAGCTCAACCATCCGATACGTATGTGCCATATTTCCACTGTTCGAATCCGGTACCAAGCGCATCTTCCATTCAGATCCGGTACCAAACCATTCACTGTCACTATCCAGTACCAACCACTTGTGCACTATTTTGATCCAGTACCATTTACTAAATCTCACCTGTCACGATCTGGTACCAATATAGGAAGTAAAATATACCAAGTTTAGCTCCAGATCGTACCAAAGATAATTGTTGGATGTTTGCTGAATCATTAAAGCTCTAGCAAGGTTATGATAAGCTTGTTTGTTTATTGATTCATCCTTATACATTTCCTTTCATGAGGATGAAGCTTAAAATATGTAACCGAATATATAAATTTGACAATTGACTGATTTGCTAAAGATTTCACCTTGTTGTGTTTCACGACTAAGACTGTTTAAATAGTCACGACAAGGATGGTGGAGGTAGTAGAGAGTTAGCATAACACAGTATGTGAAGAAGTGTTACATATTGCAGAACATATTTAGAGTTGAACTTTAATAGAAGGATGTCATTTATTTCCAGGTCTTGATCATTTATGAATGAATGTGAGTTGAGTTGTTAGCATAGCTTAATTCTGTGTTTTGAAATTTGAGTAAGAGGAATGCGTGGATTGAAAAAAGTTGACTGTAGACTCCAGTCGCTGACCTGTTGAAGTAGCAAGGGCCCACTGCCCAAAAAAGGTCAACATCCTTATAGATTAGTGTTAGTAGTTGATTTCAATAGTATAGATGTTAGACTAGCTGAAGCTTTGACCCTTTTAGAGGATAGAAGTATTGTTCAGTTCATGTTTCGGTTGTTTAGAGATATTTACTTACTCTGTTTTGCATATGCTCTGTTTCTGTTTTTATGAATTTGATTTTGTTTCATGGACATGAATGTTGGCAGCACTAGTCAGACATAATTGATGGAGAACTAGTGAAGTTTACAACAACACATTGTGAACCACAACATACTCAGTATATTGACTATTGAACTACCCATACTATGTCTTGATGATTGATGTGTGATTTTCCTTTCAGAAGCATGATTGCATAGTTAGATTTCTTGGTCAGATAGCAGAGTTGATCTGTCAAAAGAACTCCATCTCATACTTGCATGTGCCATAATGGAGTAGATAACCTCGATGTGAAAGACAACCATGTTTTGTTTTTCTAGTTTGCCTTATTTTTAGCATGCATAGTCTAGAATAGTTCTATACTCATGACATTTGAATTACCTTTCTTACTGGTGTCTTGCAACTCTATTGATTATGAATCCTGGATTGATAATTAATGAGTGCATTATACAAAACATATAAGTAGCACAACACAGTCATTAGTGGCAGGCTCTCTTTCCATCGATAGTTGGGAATACATCAATGTCTCCTGATCGATGGATTCTTCAGGTGTTCGACACCGACTACTCTATTCACACTTGTAAGAACGTATTCGGTGCCTTGATACCTACTTTCATTATCGGTAGGTTGTCTCACGTTTGTTAATGGTATACATAAATGATCGGTAATCAAACGATGTCTCATTATGTTGAAGCTCAATTCCTTTATTCACATGATGTAGACTTGCACCTTTTGTGGATTGTACAGAAGACTTGAAGATATCATTATGTGGCCACAACTTTCCTAGCTGTTGCTTCTTTTTCATTGGACCAATACCTATATGACTTCAGTGATCATGGGAGATCAAATTGTAATCTATGGTACATAGATATCCTCATATTGGTTTTGAGACTGGTTTTACTGGGCCTTGTTCATGACTATGAAAACTATTGGCATGTAACCACATTTATATTTTCTTATTTTATCGTTATAGACACTTGTTCGGTATATTTTTCACATGGATATGCAGTTTATTCTTTGTAGCCATGTATGCAAAGTCAATACTTCATGTAATGATCAATTGATTTCGTTCATCTAGTTCTCTACCACTCCACTTTTAGGTTATTTATAATGTATTTCGGCCATCGCAGATACTCCTCTGACTTCACGCATTAGGGGGCATCTGTTAGAACACGATTTTCCTCACCCTATGCAATCTTGAAGAGAGGGACTTACTCCATTTCCCTATTAAGACTTACCTTCCCTGATTAATGAATCTAGAGACAAAAATAAATATTTTTCCACTTGTACACACCTTGCAAGTTATACAACATGCATATATGCTTGCTGCTCCACTACAATCCACGTACATCGCAATTTGTGCCAAAAAATAAAAGATAAATGTTAGTCTTCCATGCCATGACAAAATATATCTAATCCTTGGTCTTCCATATATTGGAAATGTTTCGACTCGACCCTTCAGTTGCATTTTGAAGGCTATAAATAAGCCAATTCCGAGCTTTGGAAAAGAGGAGAGAATTCAACTTTGAGAGAAAATGTACTCTGGAGAAATTATTACTTCATTATTGAGTCTACATCCCTTTGTCCTTTAAGTCTTAACATAGTGTTCATCTCCCAATCTCTTCCATTATTGATGGAGAACCTCTTTGTCTCCCTTATATGAGCTTGCCTTTTGTGGAGGATTGAAGTGGTGGAGGCCCAGTTGGAAGGAACTCAGTTTCTCATTTCCGAACCGTGCCTATATGGAAGTCTGTAATGTTTTCACTTCTGTGGATCATTTATTAACATAAATACTTCTTTCCCGTCCAATTGATATCTTGCAAATATATGTATTATGATCCATGGGCATGTTTGTTTTGAATATTAATGGATTATGTTATCTAATGTGCTAACCTTTTGTATTATCACTATACGCTTGCTTTGCTTGTTTATTGAGAACTTATTGCAGGTATAAAGTTTTGGGTCGAAGTGATCAACGGTGGACATCATCAAACGTTTGGATGAGGTAGGCCTCTTTCTTACCTCCTTTGCACATTATTTTATATATCATATGTTGGAATTGAGTCGATTTCTACAGTCACTCCTATCTGTTATGGTTCACCCTAGCCATAGAGAGGTTTTCCTTGTAACAGAGAGGAGAAATTTTGAAATTCAAAGTGGTGAAACCACTGTTGATTCTTCTTGCTTTGATAGAATCTTTATGATGGAGAGTAAGAATCTAGGATCAAGAGGAGAAGGTATAATTTATCATAGCTTGTACATGGTTTAGGATCAAAGATTGGATCAATTTTAATATTGAATATATTATCAACCCATGAACCGAATTCAAATTTTCGTATTAACCTGCAAATCAAATTGAATCAATGAATTTTCAAAAAAAATTAGCCAATTCGGCCAAATTTGGTAACTATGATTTACATCGAAGGAGTTTCTTAAGGGAGAAACATGGCCAAAAATCATTCATATTTGGGACTCATCGAAACATAATTCTTACCATAAATGGTTTTTCCGGCCATGCGTCATGATAATGTAAACCAATCTCCCTGAATTTCAGGAGTCATCAATGTTATGCGTTCCTTTCTCATGTTTTAAGAAATCCTCCCACTCAAAGGAAGGGACTAGATGCCTTAGACATAATTATTTTGACATCTTGGATGATGGAGGAAGACCAAAAGGAGCAGAGGGTAAGTACCAATGATTGATCCACCAATGTGATCAATGGTGAAACTTTGATCCAATTTTTTCTTATTTCAAGTTTAAACGCACTTATTGTAAATATCCTCATAAAATTGAAACACACTTATAGCTAGTTAGAGAATCTATTTTTAACTTTGAGATGTGTGTATGTACATATAATATTGATTTCCTACTTTTGAGTGGTGTGCATCTTTAGAATAGGGTTTTGACTTGGAGATCTATTTGAACCTATATAAGGGGAATTTTCCTCATCGATCAAACTAAGCTATCTGATTTGAGCTATTATAATTGTTGGGTTTTCATGCTTACATTTTGTCTTTTTTTCAAAATAACTCTAGCAATTTCCAATTGTCTTGACGATTATATTCTTTTGTAGATTATGGTTTATCATTTTGTATAAGAGTAGTAAGATCTTGGCCTGCTCCTTTTTACTAAAGTGTTTGGTTCTTTGGAGGTCTCCCTCATAATATCTTGGCCTGCTCATTTTTACTCAAGTGTTGGGTTCTCTGGAGGTCGCCCTCCCACCCAACATGACCTCTTCCTCTTTTCTATACTCCAACCTCGCATTTTTTATGTTCTTGTGAGGTCTACCTCCCACCCCACATATCCTCTTCTTCTTTTATGTTCTTAGAGGTCTCGGGTTTTGGATTCAATTAAGGTCCTGTTGACTAACCAGGGTTGATCAAATTTTGTGTATAGTTCATTCCTATATTTCCTCCATACCTAGAAAATTTTAATATCATTGCGGGTTCCCAACACATTGCATTACTACTCCTAGGTTCTGCAACCCACATAACACTCTAGTTAACTTCTCCGACCTCCATTATACACTATTCATAATTAGAAGTTTTCCTGAAAGTGGGCATCCATTCACATCTATAGAGCACCATTCCTTTCACTTTTGCATCCCACTCTCCTGCTTGTCCATGATCCCACCATCTGATATCTTGATCATTCTGTTACCTAGCCACCCTGCCATCCTAATCATCCACTATTACATTTTTCCCACTTGTTCGGCGTCCCACTCATCCACTACCCCACGAAACTAAAACACTTTACATCATTTCTCGTTCATGTTTCCCAACCTACATTAAATTATTCTTTCCATAAATTACTACCACTCGTATGTTGTTAATAAATTTATTGATTATGAGATTCTAGAGGATACCTGCTATAAATGTTAATACGAGTTATCATTTAAATCCTCGAATTAAGAGATTTTGAGCGTGTTAAAACAAAACAAGTATTTTTCTATACTGATAAATTGAAGAAATATTTTAAGTATGTCACCTTGGCTAATATGTCAACTCAAAGGAAATAACAGTTTTGCGGAGACACAACAAATATTTTGGGACCAGAAGATTAGATATTTTAGTGGTCACAGGATTACATGTATTATTTCTCATTACCACTCCTAGAGAAGAATTTGAATAGGATTTGGACATCCAAAATTGCATCAACAGGGTGTGTGCCTCTATGTATATGACTTCAAGTAATTGATTTTATGGTATGTTGATAAGTTTGATAAGGAAAGAAGAATCATTCAAATGCAAGCGGAATCACCCATTTTCTTTAGCTCCCTCTGTATTTAAAAGAATTTTTAGACTCCCTGAACCAAACATGGTTTTCAAGAGTTTTGAAGATGAGGATTTTCTTAAGACAAAAAAGGAGGAATCAAAATTTTACAGAGCTAGCTTGAAAATCCAACAATTCTTCTTGAAGTGTTATCCAATATTCTTCTTGAAGTGTTCTCCAATATTCTTGAAGATCCAACAATTCTTCTTGAAGTGTTCATTAAAGAATACCTATAGATAAATGACAGGATTATTTGCAAGGATAACTAGACAAGAGTACACAACTACTATCCCCAAGATTCCTTTATATATATTTCATTTTTTAATTCATGAAAATGCCATTTTTGTTTGGTCAAGGATTATTTCAGGTGAATTATCCTTTCATCTTAGAAAATTTCATAAAAGTAAAATGTTGTACATGTCTTCTTATTTGATTTTCGTTGTGAATTATTGTCACGTGTTCAAGGTCCTACCCTTAGCCAATAAAGTTAACTTTAAAACTACCCTTGTACAACTCTGCTACCATGCACTCTCGAAGCAAAAAGATACATATATTTTTTATGAGGTATGCAATGCCTTTGTCTCTTCTTTCAAAAGATTAATTTATTGTCCTAATACTTCAAGGTTATCATTGGAGGCTATATATTTCTTAGCCATAAAAGGAATCTTTGAATCTATGTATTATTTTAGTATCATCAGAATTTATTGCTCACATGAAAAACCCTCATTTATATGCTACTATGTTTCTGGCATATTGTTCATAGTTGAAGTATGTAAGAAGTACAAGTTTTGGGCTCAAATTTTTAATGGAAAAAGGGAAAAATTGTTTATCCCCTTACCATGTAATATTTGGGGAAATTACCGTAAAACATATTGCTCATTTATATGAAACTTCAACCCATTTTTATTTATTTAACCTCAATAAAGCTAGTGAGATGAAGGGTTTCAACCCTAATCAACTATTCATGACCTATATGACATTAGTAGGATATAACATTACATTTTCCAAAACAATTTTGTTCATAGAAGGAGAAGGTGACAGCCAAAATATTCAAGGGTTATCTGTTGAAAAAGTGCAAGATGGTATTAAGACCATGGTCAGTACCAATGAACATCACAAACAACAAGGATGGGTTGCAAATGAAATAAGTTCACAGTCTCCTAAAATCTCAAAAAAATGTGGTTCAACCAAAGGAAAACCACAAAATCCAATCCAATGATAAAATAAGTTTTCAATTGATAATTCTGATGATGAAGGAGACTAAAGCCCTCCAAAGAGAATTGTTGATAAGTCACATACGCTCCCAATTGCTACTAAAAGAAAAAGAGATACAAACAAATAAGGGGAAGATGAAGGCATACTTGAAAATGAAATTGTTCCAGAATCTATGGAACATGATATGAATGTTGAAGAGATAGAGGTTGCAGGAGAAGAAAAGAGACTACTCGAGAGAATAAAAGATGAAAGAAAACTAGCTACCCAAACGACGATTATATTTAAAGAAGAGTCTCTTACCGTGCATATTCATATTTTAATAATAGTTTGATTTATACTTCTCTGTGTTTTTGAACGAGAATAATACTTCTTTGCGGTTTTGAAATTATATCTCTGTGGTTTTGCACAGGAATAATATTTCTCTTTGGTTTTGAATGAGAATAATACATCTTTGCGGTTTTGAAATTATATCTCTTTGGTTTTGAATGAGAATAATACTTCTCTATTGTTTTGAAGGAGATATTTTATTTCTAACATTATATAGTTGTGGTTTTGAGTGGGAATAATACTTCTCTTTGGTTTTTACATTTTTTAGCCAGAATAATCTATGTAGTTTCTTCGGAGCTTCTCTGCAGTTTTCGGAAAATATTTTTGGCTTCTTCAATCGGTTGAGCAATTGGACATGTGAAATGAGGTGAGTCACTTTTTACTTTCATTCCATTTTAATTTAAAATATATTTATAATATATTAACGTAAAGAGATTTAAATACATTTTCTTTATTTTTTATTTTAAGTTTCATAAGTAAAAGTTGATTTGAGAGATAAAGTCAATCTAAAATAATAATTGTTACATTTTTTTTTCTCTTCTTTTCAATATGGGCACTCCACCACCTATTCCAAAAACTCATCCTAATAGGGGGATGCCCCTCAAAATCACCCTAGAGGTCCTTTACAATTATATGGAATCGGTAGAAAAAAGAAGAGAACAAAGAGATGCCAAAATCCAAATAGAGTTAGAAACATTAGAAAAAAGGAGTGAAGAAAGAGACTTAAAACTCCAAATAGAGCTAGAGGCAATTATTGATAAAAAAAAAATTAAAGATACCATTCAAACTCAAATAGAGGATAGAATCTTAGGGTTGAAGAGTGAATTGCAGACAATTAAGGATATGATTCAAGAAATGGAAAAACATATACAATAAACCCAATAAGGAGGGGTTGAAGAAAATCACAACTTGAGAGACAGGATTAAAGAGCTAGAAGAAAATCTAATCAACAATTTGACCCTCAGTAATATGGAAAACAAGTTGGATATCAAACCCATCAAAGAGGAAATGAATAAGCTAATCGAATTGGACCATGAGTGTAACAAAATAGCCTTGAACCTCATAATGTTTGGTATAAAATAACAACAAGAGAAGGATACACTAGCAATAGTAAAATAAGAATTAAATAATAAATCATAAATTGATACAACTTACCTCATAGAAGCAAATAGGCTAGGAAAAATAATTGATCACAAAGATAGGTTGATCTGTGTCAAATTAATTTGTAATGACCATAAATATAACATATTTAGTAAATCTCCGAGCTTAAAAGGGTCAGGAATATTTATAAATCAAGACCTCATTCCCGGAGACCAAGATGAATTAAGGAAGGAAGTTCAAAAGGTAAAAGAAACCAAGAAAGAAGGAAAATGGAAAATAATTAGAAATCAAAAAGCCATTGTTAGGGATAGAGACAAAAAGGATAATAATAAATAGGAATTTGGGACACTCATGATCCTTTTTTGGAATTGTCATGGATTTCCATGGTGAAAAGGTCCTATGATAAGTTGGATCCCAAGTGATATTGATATTATCTATCTAGTTGAAACTTAGGAACATGAGGAGTCTAAGGTCCCTAACATACAAGGATTTGTCTTATGGTTGACATGGAACAAAAAATCCCACCGTAGAGGGATAGGAGGTATGTCTTGTTATATTAGAAAGAGAATTTCTCCTCACATTCAGATTCATAAGATTGACCCTCTCAATCAGTACATTTGGATATAAATTTCAGACACCAATTTTAAGAATATGTATATAACAATTTTCTATTTTGCACCTATTAATTCTACTTTTTATAATAAAAGCATTCTAGATAACAATTGTCCCTATAATAATTTAGAACAAGATATTTATAGTTTGAAAAATGAAGGTAATATCCTCTTGCTAGGAGAATTTAATGATAGGATTGTAACTAAAGAAGTTACTCTTTAAAGTAATGACTCCAACCATAATCCTTTATGGATAGATGAGGACCTTGTTTTATATAATAGCTACAAAAGAAGCTCCGAAGACCTAATTGAGAATTTGTTTGGTACTGAGTTTGTCAAGATCTGCAACTCTCAAGACCTAATAATTTGCAATGGAGTAATGAAGTGGCCAAACTCCAACCAAAATACTTGTATTCATGGGCTAAGTAGTAGTGTTGTAGATTATGTGATATTTGATATCCCCGTTTCCAACCAAATATCAACTTTTGACCTTTTAAATGACCATGATCCCGACTCTGATCATAAACCTTTAACCCTAACTCTAAAATTTTCCATGCATAGGAGCACCATTGAAGAGAATTCTGATAATCAAAGGAATTTGTTCTTTGGAAAAAGTAAATTTGACATTTTCTTAAAGGATTTAAATAGTAAATTAAACCTCCTAACTTATAAGGACAACATTGAAGAACTCTATCATAATTTTACAACTACCCTTTCCACTTCTATTAACGGGTTCTCTTTCCAGGTGTTCTATAAAAAGAATAATAGAACGACCAACCCTTGTTATGATAAAGAATGTAAAATTGTTAGGAAATCCATTAGGGATGATTCTAATGAGTCCTTAAAACTCGAAAATATCAATACGTACAAAGCCCTAATTAAAGGGAGAAAAAGGTACTATATCAATAAAAGGAAAGAGCAACTTTCACAATGATATAAGTTGGATCCTAAGAAGTTCTGGAGCCAAATTCTAAAATGAAATACTAAAGAAAATAATAAGATTCCCTTAAGGGACTGGAATTCCTACCTTAAAAGTACCTACGATTTCCCTAATTCCATGGACACCATTCCTTTCGTCCCTACAAAGGAATAAGTTTTTTCTTTAGGTGACATAGAGTTTGGGGTTAAGAAGCTTGCAAATGGGAAAGTTGAGGACATTGAAGGCTACCAAGATGAAAATTTTAAAATTAGAGGACCAATCCTTATCCCTCACATACACAAGCTCTTCAATTTAGCAGTCAAGAAAGGATTCCCTAAACCCTGGATGCAAATCCTCATTGTTCCTATTTTTAAAAATAGGGATAGAAACATTCCCTCTAGTTATAGGACCATTATGATTAGCCAGATTTTAGCCAAGCTTTATGGAATTATTTTGGAAAAGAATATTAGCCTTTGGCTAGAAAGTCACGGTAAAAGAGCTAAAGGACAGTTCAGGTTTAGGAGATATCATTCAACCGTGAACCATATTTTTACCTTTAGGATCATTGCAGAGGAGTTCCACAATACTAAAACCAATCTTTTTTGTTGTTTTGTTGACTTTAGAAAATATTTTGACATGGTTCCTAGGAAAAACCTTTGGAGTAGGTTGGAAGAGATAAACGTTCCTCTTGAGTTGAGGGCTATTGCAATAAGCATGTATGAGAACATTATTTCTAAGTTTAAAAAATCTGAGGGTTCGTCAAAATATATTAACTGCAATATCAGAGTCAAACAAGGTTGTCCCTTGTCCCCTACCCGTTTTGGAATACACATTGACAAGTTAGAAGATTGCTTGGAAAAAGCAGGTTGTGTCGGCCCTAATCTCACTGGTATAGTCATCAATATTGTTCTTTATGCCAATGACATCGTTCTTATGGAAAGCATTCCCCATGATCTTGAAAACCAACTAAGAATCCTCAAGGGTGTTTTCTCTAATATGGGTATGACTATGTTGAGCGCTCAACACACCCTAAAAGTTTTTGAATTTTTTTCTCTTTTGGGTACCACTTGTTTTCTTTTTCTTCTTCTAAGTTGATTCTGTTGTGTAGGGATTATTAATTTTTGTTTCCATGTCTCATCATTGATCATGTTCGTATTTATTTGGACCTGTCAAATTGAAACCTTTTTCTATAAAAAGAATCTGGCATTTTAACAAAGAATTCACAGCTAAAATTATGACCCGGCCACCTATTTTCAGCATTGGATAAATCCAAGAAGAAAAATTATCATGTAGTAACAATAATCGTCGATCACTGATGTATCATCGGCATTGGAAAAAAAATGAAGGAGGATTGCGTTGGTTGTTCAAAAAGAATATTCAGGAAATGGACAATATCCCATCGATGTCAGAGAAATATGAGAGGGATAAACATTGACATGGGCCATGAAGAACCTACGATAATCTATTACTGATGCATTTTTTCTAGGTTAGTGAAATCCCAAATATTTAAATTTTCACGTTGACACATCGCCAATCACTGATCACCGATGCATGTTCGACATCGGAAAGTTACGAGGGGGGTAATTTGGGAACACTTGTTCAAAAATATCACCGATCGTTGATCCCAAATACTTCTTCAGCATCGACAGTGTAGTACCTATTTTTCAAAACGCATATCTAACAAAAATCCCTGACTCTGAATAAACTCCTAGTCGAAAGAGCCAAATTCAAACGCCATGTGTCTTTTCTGCGTAGGCATTTCGTATGGCCTAGTTTCATCCCGAGTCACCTTTGGTTTTCCCATGTCCTAGTTGCACTCCCAAGTCAGCATTTATGCATCAGCATTGTATGACAAGATGGATCGACATCATATTTTTTTCCAAGAAATATCAACGAATATTTTCTGAGAAAAACGTCGACCCTGATCCACCCGTTTAAATTAGCAGAACGATGGGATGTTTTCAGCATGAAATAAGATCAGATTCTATCATTTAATAGGTCAATTAATGTTTCTCTCCACATAATTTTCTACCCTATGCACCGACCGAATAAAAATAATTTGAAATTGCCAATGAAACACATTGTAGCCCGCTCCTGCACTGCCAACCTACGACTTCATTTAATCTCGAGCATAATGCAGATCGTGGTGACATATTTTTTAAAATCTCACTTACACCCCGAATTAAAGAACTGATGCGACAAGGTAGGTATTATCTGTGTTTAAATTACTAAGACAGTTTCAAACCCCAACATTTTGTACACAAGTTCTCATTTCCATAACAGTCGAAGAAGTAAGAAGAACGTCTCAAGAGTTGCACTCAATTCTCACAATTTCAAAACCAAGTTAAGTTAGTGCGAAGAAGAAGTATTTGTTGGTTTTATCATTTCGACGGTTGCAATTTATTTATATATAAGTATCCTCTTTGCAAGAAGATGTCTAAATTTTCTCTCGCTGCAGGAAAATGCCTCCAAGGAAGCAAACGACTAGGTGCTTGCCAAGGGCACCAAAGTTGAAGGAAGAAGATATCGGTGAAGGATATTTTCTTGGCACTGTGAGACAGTTGGAATTTGGTACTAAAGCAGAGATGGTCATTAGAACATCAACTATGAAGGAATTTTCCCATCCCCCTTCATTTTGCGACACAGAGGCGAGCATTGGGTCAAAGATAATGATCTCGTAGTGGGGAGATTTGTTCAACATAATTAACCAAGAAGATTACCCATAATTCATCCCCCACAGTGACTCAGATGTAAGGATGCTCAATGATCAGATTTTTCTGAACATTCAGTGGTCATGCGTGCATATGGTAGTCTGTTGAACCCTGATCTTTCCTTATATTGAGACCATAGGTTGGATAATCGATCATACAAACACAATGAAGTGTCTTATCAATGATGAGAATGGTGGATGCGTTGATGTTTTTATCCCGATTGAAGTCTAGAAATACTACAAGCTCAGGGAACTGGAGGAGTGGTTAAATATAGATTTCATAGTGAAATTCTATGAGTTCCATGACACCAGTTTATTGATGGCCTCTTGGTGCAAGGAAGACAATAAATTCACAAACTGAAGCAATGAATAATATGGGACAATAAATATATGGGATCCATACATATATTTAATGGCTGTAATATTACGATTGTACGGGGAGAGAGATTGTGCTAAGTTTTTGAAAGCATGGATGCCACTGGCATACACTGTGTCCATCTCCAAGAGTAGTTTCAATTGAGGAGAAATTATTTATAAACAATTGAGCACCAACATATTGCAGGCCCAAACACCGAAGGATGGAGAAGCATCTTCTTTTCACATGGAATCATGCCTGCTGAATGTAATATGCACAAGGAACATCTTCATCGGCATGAATATGAGCTGACATGTCACCGAGATACTTGTACATGCCTACTTCAACATTGTGTAGGAAAATAGGTACAAAAAAACCTATGCTCTCTTCTGCGATGAATTCCTAGCTCGGGTTTATTTTAATATTTTTAAAAGATAATGTCGAATACTTTCGATAGTAGCCAAGAAAATGATCTCAAAGGTAGGCCATTGGTACCTATAAGAAACCAATACTTATATTAGGGTGTTTGGAGCTACCAGTGCACCACATATACTCCCTACTGACGTCCCAAACTGACTCGTTGTGGGAGAAATTTGTTACCAAACCATCCTGCAGGGCTATAATGCCACCCTGGTTAAAGACAAGAAATGAGCGTTCATACCCTATGGTTTCCTTTAGGTTTTTACATGGTGAAGGATACTACAGAAGATAAACAACAGTGTTTGAGCCAGCTGGAATACAGATTCCCAACATTTTGATTTTTCAAACATGACCCTAAAGGTCTAGTACTTCAGCATGCATCACAGGTCTCTTCCTGCTAGACTACGAACATGATAAATTCAAAGATGAAATTTTTACAGAATGTGCTCAGGACTGGGAGGAGGTGTTGTAGAGGAAAGTGAACCCAAATATGGACATATTTAAAGCAATGAGTATGGAAGAGTAGGTCGAGACTATAGAATAGTCATCTCATAAATCCTTCAAAGTCATAGATGAAAGAAGAGAAAAGAGAAGAGGAATGATGTTACTAGAAGAAGCTCAAAGAGTCAAAAAAAGACTACAATATGACCCCATGCTTGACCTTGTGATAGAAATCTTGAGGGTCACCCCAGTTGACACAATAAATTTTGAAGGAGAGAAAATTGGCTCAAAACAAATTCTACTGGAGGGAACTGCCGATCTAGAAAATCCCAGAGTTTCTTCACCACAATCCAGATCACCGATGATTATTCCAGCTCAACAGGGGATGAAAAGAACATTAGGTGAAATAAGTGTGAAAAACACTCTCTTTAATTTGATTACCATCTATGATGATGAAGCGAGCTCAGAGGTCTCTCTTATAACCATGGTACCAATAACATAGGAGAAATAACTAAGGGGGACATCTTCTCCAAATCCCGATGCATCAATTCCAAACCCTCTGTAGGGTGACCATGAGGGTGAAAGTACCCAAGACACTAAATTTATTGACCTATCAGGGACTCCGAAAGACAGCTCCAAGGATGAGCCGGGATTTGATGAACAAGAAGAGGAATTGTTGCAGCTAGAGATCGGTACTTCACCAGCCGATCACCAAATTAGCATCAATATTTTGACTATATCTCCATTTAAGGATGATACCCCACCAACCAATGAACACAAGACGTAGGAAAATTCATTAGAACATACAAAAATTTCCCCTTTCCAAGAAATACAAGAGTCGGTCCTAGAACAAATATATACGATAGGAAGCCTGGGCAACACTCTGACCTGGGGAGACCAACAGATCCTCGAGCCCATGGATAAGGTTGCCGATATACAACCGATTGCTTACAATAGAAAGAGGAAATCCATAATGATGAGGACAACGAAGAAAACGAGGCTCACGTTGGATAGCACGATTCTCATCACCACAGAAGAAAAGCTACTTAGCACAGAAAATGAAAGAACAATTGAGCTAATCAACTTAGGGATGGCTATAACTGATGCCACACTGGATCGAGAAAGACTGGACGAAAATGAGATAGCCACCAAAAAGAAGGAGCTGGACCATCTGCGCCATCAGGCGAAATATTATCAGGACTCAATGCAAGCAACAATCTTCCTGAAGAGTGAATTCTGAGAGGCATATGCACAATTCACGAGCGAGAGACATCTCTTCACTGCATGCATAGTGAATCTTCAAGAAGACACTCTCATGTCACTGGAAACTTGTAAATATGTGGAGATATGGTATCGAAAGGCATACCATGATATAGAATGAATCGATTATATTAGTGCAGTACAGAAGGGATGAGGCACAAAGGAGCATAACATCTGAGTGTTGATGGACAACAACATCTCCTGAATCAGGAACGTAGCCAAATAATGGGTAAATGTGGCCTAGGAACCTCAACAAAAGATACAAGAATGGTGGTCCAAGTGCGAGAAAATTTGGGAGAAGATCAATTGGGAGATCAAAGACATCGACCTTCAAGATTTCGGATCACCTGAAGACTTTGTAGATTTACATGACATAGTCAAAATACAGGCATAAAAATACTCAACATGCGAAGTGCAGGTGGCGAGCATGACACAAGGTTAGGTAAAGAGGTTTATGGAACATCCCATCAAGGCTCGCGCAACACTGCAACATTTAATTGCCAAGGTGATCTGATATAAAGAATGAGTAATAGAGGTGAAAGAAACCCTTTTAGCCCCGATGGACCAACATAGATTCTCATATGCTAACACATGCAAGGATCTCTTCAGCAAGTGGTCAGAGTATGAGAAGAATCATTCACTCTAGTAGAACCACTAGACAATCTCAGGAGAAGGAAGAGATCAAGCTCTCACGTGTCATTATTGTTTTTTACTTAACTCTAACTTCTAGTAGATGTTTTAGGTTAATGATTCTTTATAAATAAGAAGATCTACATTTTGGGAAAGGGTCGATGGTATTGGGAAAAGACCCTCTTTTTTTAGAATTGTAAAGAATTATTTATGAGGAAATTTAATTAAGAAGTTTTGTTTAGAACCAGAGACAAAATTTTATTTTCATCAAAGGCATTATGTGATTGGATTGAGGAGGAACTACTTCCATATTTGAATTCAGTAGTTGATGCTATAATGAGTAATATTTTATGAATCTATTGATAATCTATCTTTTCCAATAATTTAACAATTCTTTTGTTCTAAATGATTAAGAGTGAATTGTTGTGTTAATATGTGATTGATGGTGGATATAAGGAAACTATTTTTCTTGCACTTATCTTATTTCATGCGCATTTTCTTTCCATAATTGTATCTTAGTCAGTGTTGAAATACCAATGAGTCAACGTATTATTACTAGACTTGTAATATGTGTGAATATCGTTGTCTACACGCTAGTGTTTTAGGATAAATACGTGAGTGCGGACGCAAACCGATCTCCCTAGATCCACCTGGATCTAGAACAAAACAAGACAGAATAATACACTTTCCCTAGATCTAGACTATTGAATGAACTAAGAGGAAATGGTCATGTACATACCTTATGAATGCTTCCTTGGGTCTCTGTTGTTCTAATCATCACTCCAACGCTCTTGTCCCGTTCAGATCACAACAATACAAACCAATCGAAGTGAAGGCAGATCAATATATTCAATAGTTAATCTATACATATGATCAAGGAGTTATGTAATAAAGTGACATCATCTTTATGGGAAAGGGACATATTATTGTATTAAATTGATAGAAAGTGAAACTTACAACCTGAGCCTTGATGTTGTAGATCTCCTTTCGATGGCTTCTATCTCTGACACACACACTTGCTCATGCATGAAGAAAATCAACCACTTTTGATGACCTTGCTGGTGTTTCTAGCTGCTGTAGCATTAGTCCTTCATACAATCTAGCACTAATTCTCCAATAAATCTCTTATTATCTTGCTTCTTAACCCTTTCCATGAGCATTCCTCTAAATTTATAAGAGAGAATGGATTAGCTACTTGGATAGGAAATGATCCCAAGATATCAGGAAAACCAGTACTTAGATAACCATTCGCTAGCCAACTCATCCTTCTCGAAGATTCCCTTCTAGAAGGCTCGAGAATTTCATATTTTTCCTCTTTAAGAATATGTTTGCACCCTGATAGTTAGGTACAGTGCGAACCTCTCGCACCCCATCTTAATGCAGCCTGCGAGAATCAGGCATTCTCGCAGGCAAATATATAGGTAGCCTGCGAACCTCCCTTAAAAATATGATTTCTGGAAGCAGACAAATGTTACTTTTCTTAGGAAAGTGTTCTTAGTGAACAGCTTGATTTTCCATCATCATAACATCATCACGATGACCAAAATTGTGGATAACAGAATGCCCCCCAAAGTCTGAGAGTGGAACCAGTGACAGTCGATAGACTTTGTAAGTTGCATGTGTGTGTCAAGAACCAAGAGCACATCTAATCGGAAACCTACAAACATCCAAGCATCGGCAAAATATCATGTATACCAATTTCTGAGGTAGGCATTCCCATACTCAGATCACAGACTGATGACATCATAAACCAAGGTCATGGCCACCACTCATACACTGTGGATCCATGCCGTCACAATATAGCATAGCCACCTGAATACACCGTGGATCTATGCGACAAATTTTTAAAGAAAGACAACATAGCCACGAAACATACACAGTGGATCTATGTGTCACAAATTATACATACGCCATCGCAACCTGGATCACAAAGACAATATCCATGGTCTTCAATCTCTTCACCCAAAGTACGAATCTAACCATGTGATTACATGAGTCGAAGTCGAACATGGTAGAAACCACTTGATTACCGTTCAGTGATGTAACCATTAACAAGTGCGAGGGAAATCACCATTGATGCCAATGACTCCCAAGGTACTATAGTACAATCCATTGACTGTGAATAAATGAATTGATGTCGAACACCCAACGAAATATTTTGATCAGGGGTCAATGATGTAAACCCACTGTCGAACGCGAGGAAACTTGCCATTGAGGCATGCAAGCTCCAAGGTACCGAATAATTTCTAAGTCTTGATTCCGGATAATGTGCTGAAGTCGATGGAACAAAACTCGTCACAGGAGGGCCTTGATGTATCCCTCATCAATGACACAAAATGAGTAACTGAGTTTGAAAGTGAAACAGAGTATGTGGCAATTGGACTTTGGACACAGGGAAGGCCGACATGGAATGAATGGATAACTGCAGATGGCCGACTCGATAGTGGTTTCAAATGGACTGCTCTTGAACATATGAACGACATGACCAATGATCTAGCAACACTGACTCAAAGACGATGCATGGAAAGACCTTGTTGCAAATCGAATGAGAGACAAATGGATTTCCCAAACCGGCTTCAAATAATGAATAGGGGGTGTCATGTTCAAGAGCGACACTTACTACCAGTCAAAAAATAATAGAAAGAGATAATCATGGAACATACCTCAACCATATGCAATAAGATAGACAAGCCAAAACATTTCAAATCTTCTTTATTCATAAAATAGAAGAACCTGCTACAATGGAGATGTCGATCTGGAATGCTCAACAGATGGCCAAGAAGATAGACAATAGATAAGAGCTGCTACAAAATGCTCCCGCTAATACAAAAGATGCCTCCAAAGGATGAATAAGAAATGAAGATCAATACAAGCAGATCTGAATGCCAAACTCTCCAGCTAAAGAATGCCATGCTCCAATAGAAGGCTGAAATCCTCAATAACTCGGCCCAGCTGCCAAAAGTGTCCAATCACCCTAATAAATATGCCAACTGATAGATTGAGTGATGGTAAGAACAACCCAAGTGCCTGAATCTCCCAGATCCCTCTGAATCTCTGTAGATCTGAAATCCCCCACTGAATGGTGCACCCCACTAGATGACTGAGGCCCTAGATAATTCGGTCTTATTGAAGGAGGCCTCCAAATGCTCTGAAACTCTCCATAAATATAGATCAGGACACTACAAGTCACTAGGTGAAGTCTTAGGGTCATATCTGAAGTGTAACCCCTCCAAACGGACTAGATCTGGATCTCAAAAAACACCCTCCTTCTCTTCAATTCTCCCCACTGCTCAAGAAATAATCTGAGTCATAAAGCTATCTCAGAAAGCACTAGATATGATTTCCAAGGCAATGTAATGAAAACCCAAGTGATAGAATCCTCAACGGCCCTGCCAATCTCCTACAATGAATCTATCTCCAAAGGTGGTGCGCCCCCCTTGCTGGAAACCCCCAATGGTGCACCCTCCTCCTCTTCCTATGCCTGTGGCTGTGTAGAACCTCCTGCACTAATGTAGATCTGACTAGAATGGTGTGGGAGAGTATTACATCTCCGAGACCAAGCTTGGGACAAGATAGGTGGAATCTTTCACCACCGAATCGTCCTCTAGGGTTTGTTAAGTCAAAACCCTCAAAACCCCCAAGAGATGGGCTCACTAGCTAAAGCCAGATATCAAACTGATAAACATAC
>ML790529.1:241209-254819 GCA_009831015.1 Picea engelmannii | reverse complement strand
TTTTGGCTCACCTTGTCCCTCCAAAGTGACTTTCATTTTATTAATATTTAATTAATTAATTAAATCACTTTAATTAATTAATTAACCTTTTTACCTTTGAAAATCTCCTTATCTCTCCTTGTGGCTTCCTTGGCCACTGAAATTTAGTTATAGCCATCCCATACTATAGTGTTGATCCTCTCGATTCCAATGAGCTATTACACTGAGAGGTTCCTCCAAGTAATGTGCCCAAAATGACCTCTTCAGTGAATTCCATTAACTTATAGCTCAAAATAGTCAAAATCATGGAAATCGTCGGAATGCAACGAAACCAAAGACAACCTGTGCGGAATGGATCATAATGATGGAATATGATCATCAATGCAAGTTGGACCCCACAATGCCTCTCAAATACCCCTGTACTCGCTATAACATCCATCTGGATACTCTGGTCATCATAAATCTTTGCCTTGTGATGATGTCCCAAAGTGGGGACGTTACATGAGTCCAAAGGGCATTTTCTTATAAGCGTAGGTGCCCCATGGAGTGCAGAAGGTAGTTTTAAGTTGGTCCGGAGGAGACATCGGGACTTGGTTGTACCTTGAAAAACCATCCAATAAGGATAATCTTTCAGAACTAGATACCTGTTGAAGGATCTGTTCCATGGGTGGGACAGGGTAGTTGTCTTTATCAGACGCTCGATTAAGGTTTCAGAAATCGACGCATAGTCGGATTTCACCACTCTTCTTCCGGACAGGGACCAGATTAGAGACCCATTGCGTGTGCCTAACTGGGAAAATTATCTTAGCATTCAAGAGTTTATTTAATTCTTTTTTGATGGTCGGTTCGAGCTTAGGGTGCATTTTTCTTAACTTTTGTTGAAATGGCAAGGTTTGGGGTTTCATAGGAATGACGTGTTGTATGATGTTAGAGTCAAAAGTTTTTAGGTCGTCATACGTCCATGAAAAAACATCTTTGAATTCCTTAAACAATTTAGTAAACGTGGCTTTCTCTTGTTCAGAACACTCGACCCCTAACTTAATGCACTATGGATTGTCATTAGTTCCCAAGTTTACTTTTTCATACGATAAAGAGGAACTATTTGTTTTACATTTGACTGATTTTTTGAATTCGTCTTGAAGATCATAAAATTTTTCTAATCTAACTACATATTTAGGGATAGAATTTACCATGTCCGATGAAGATTCAGGAGATCTTGGATCTGGTATTACCATGAAATCGTGAAGGTTCTCATCATGAGTGCATTCGTCGATCACTGCTCCTTGGAAATTTTCTTCCATATCCACGAAACTAATAATTTTTTGATCGTCATCGAAGACTCTCCAATTCGTAATGTTGTCGGGGACAGATGGCCTGAACAACAGTTCGACAGAGAATGCATTCGGGGACAAGCCTTCTGCAGGAAAGAGTTTCGAAGCTACATTAGCTAATAAATCGGCTTCCGAATTATTCAATCTAGGAATAGAATTTATGTTAAAAGCAGAAAAATTATTCATTAAATTCCATACCTCAGATTGGTAGCTTTTAAGATGTGGAGACAAATAGTGGATAGAATCTCTTACCTATCTAACTACGATTTCTGAATCGCCAAAGACAGTCAAATTTTGAATGTTCATATCTAATGCTTTTCTGAGGCCTTACAATAAAGCCTCATATTCTGTTGTGTTGTTTGTACATTCAAACTCTAATCTGCATGCAACCAGGGTTTTGTTACCTGCTGGATCAATAATAACGTAGCTCGCACTAGCTCCTTCCTTGGACTTTGACCCTTCAAAGTAAAGAGACCATATTTGATTTTTATCGGGTGCGTGAGACCATTAGGTAGGAACTACTGGCTGCATATATGCCACAATATCAGACTATTGTTCCAGGTTAGTGATATCTGAAGTCTCGGCCATGAAATTGCCGAAAAAGGTATCCATCCCTTGTATTTCGGGTGAATCGGCAGAAGGTGTGAATGGTTCATTGGGATCATTTAAATCTGTCACTGTGAACTTTAGGTAACTTTCATGATTTACCTTGATTTTGTTGGGCTTTCCATTCTCGGGCAGTCACAGGTGAGACCAATCTATCGCGAAATAGCCGTGTAGCTGCTCTGACCAGTATCTGCTTAAAAACAAACCATAAACTTCTGGAATATCCACAACAATAATATCAATCATTTGATGAACTTTGGGGTTAGACGATAATCTTATAAGCACATTCCTTAATTCGCCTATAACTTTAACACTAGTTCTATCAAGTTGGATGATCTTTAAGGTGGATGGTTCAACTTCAACATTAATCTTCTGACACACAGACCATGGCATTACATTGGATGACGCTCCTGAATCTACCATACAATTGTGCACGTTCCTATTAAAGATTTCGAGAGTTAACAAAAATGGAGGTACATTTCTGCGAGTACTAACGGTGGAATCTTGTGGATTTTTACTCGCAGCCTCTAAAGATAATTTATCTACATTTGTTACATTATTTACAGGAAGTCCTCCCTTCTTGTGAGGATCATAATTGTTCTTAGTGGAGGCCTTCTGAGGAACTTTTGGGTTGTTCTGAAAAACTTCATTACTGCTTGGATTATCGTTTTTTCTATTCTCTGCGATATTCTGTTACATTTTTTGTAGGAGAAACGAAAATTTTAATAATTCATAAACAGAAATGTTAGCCCTTAACTTTTATAGATCTTCAACTAAATCATAATCTAATTTTGGGTTTACATGACTTTGTTTAGTCTCATTTGATTTAGACTATTTTGGGGGTGAAGTCGTGGTGTTTTCAGAAGATGGTTTGTTTGTTGTCTTACTCCTAGTATTGTAGGGATGTACTGTCTCGAAATTAGCTTGAAAAATGTTATCCGAGAAGTGTCCAAAAATGTTCGGAGAAGATTCTTCTTCTTCAACTGTCTCTTGTTCAACTACTTCCTCAGGGATCTCAGGGGGCATCAAGTTATCCTGGGCTTCTAGAATTGTTTGAATGGCGAATTGCAGGCTTTCTAGATTTAGGCCCTCGATATTTGAATTAGGTCGGTTGGTGGGAAAAGGCTTCCTAAATGGGGGTTTGTAAGGCCCTTTGCTCGAAGAAGATTCTTCGACCATCGTTTTCAAATCTATAACTTGATTTGACATTTTTTGAACGACTTTTGTTAAGTTTTCTAAATCTGAGCTTTCAGGTTGTGTTTTATTTTGATCAGGTCTAGGGAGGATTTCGATTTTCTTTTTGGAAGATGAACTAGTCTCTATTTCATTGCTAGTAGTGTCTTTTAATCTAAGGATGTCTTTCTCAATCTAACTGGCCTCTTCGAAGGCCTCTAACAACGTGGATTTCTTAGATCGCTTTACCCAAATGGCTATGCTTTGGTGTAAGGCTTTCGTATAGTATGCTATGATAAGATTCTCAGCAGGCATCGAATCCGTAGGGATTCGGTTCTTTAGTGTTAAGAATATTTGGTTAAAGTCTTTGATTTTATCTTTGGGGTTCATTCTTAAACTAAAAAGCTCCATGACTAGAACTTCTGGGGACTTATCGTCTCCAAACTTCTCCAGAAAGTAGGATTCAAACTTCTCCCATGACACGATGGTATGGGGTTGCTGGGCAAAGTACCAGGTAGAGGCATTGCCCTCAAAAGTATAGGGGAACAATATACAGACTACGTCTTCATGCTCGACATTACGAAGTCTAATGTCTAACATAAACTTTTTAATGTGATCTTCGGCGATCTGTTTAGAGTCCTGGTCAAACTTGGGTAGCCACTTCTCTGGATGTTTGGGTAAGGGATGCTGAGGCACGGGTACAACTACTGTATCTTGGTCGAGCCAGGGTCTGGAAGGAGTTTTCTAGTTGGCCATTGGTGTGAGTGGTGTGGAAGGCTAGGATGAAGAGTTGCCTTTTTCAGAAGAGTCTTCTCCAGAAGAAGAAGGGGATGATGGAGGTGGTGAGGGTGGTATTCCATATCCTCCCACAGCAGGAGTAAGGATTGGATATGTAGGGTTTAAAGTGAGGTTAGTGCCTCCAAGTTGTTCTCTAATATCATAGAAATCTAATGGATGGTCCAAAGGTCGATTTGGTTGTCTTAAACGGGCAAAGACACTATGTGTTCTTATGAGAGATTGACAGACAATCTCTTGTACGTCACCACCTGTAGGATTTGGGGTTACTGGTTCAACTGTGATCCGTAGATCATCGTTTGATGTGGTTTTCATTTGAGGGATGATGTTTTCGTTTGAATGACTTCTTGTCACTATAGGTGAGCGGTTGGGTGGTGGAGGAGTCTTACGACCGCCTCATGCCATTAATAATTTGCAGTCCCTCCTTCTAGCGCCATTTGTTGACAGGCAAAATTGACCGCTCGTCAACTTGAGGGGTGGATCCGGTCGAGGGTTGTCTAAATAACCCAAGACGTTTGGATTAATCCACTCCAATGGGTTTAGCGGCTCCGTTAGCCGATCTAAGTCCTAGGAAAATGAAAAAAAAAAAAAACTAAGCTAAAGAAACTAATCTAAGTGAAAAACAACTACTGCAAACTATATACAGATCTAAAATATATATACAGTTTACTAACTAATATTATAAAACAATAATTCTACTTATTAAATGTTCAGTTATCAATACAATTAAATCTCGATTATATATACAACATTTACAAAATACAAATTTTGATCGAAATCTGCAAAATCATTTGTGAATTGTCTTATGACAGCGAAGCTATTTTTTTTTTTTTTTTATAACTTTTATGAAAAAGAAATGAAACAAAAACCATCTAACTAAGCAATAAAAATAGTAATATGTACTGTATATCTATCTAAGCTACAGAGAATTCTCGTATTAATTAAACTATTAAAATAAAATAGCAAACTAACCTGAAATCATAATCTCCTACTTGTCCTGTACATGGGCATATGCGTTCACTGTTTGATGAGGCCAACCCGCATCAGATTCTCCAATACTTCACGTAAACACGAAGAAACAACGCTTCAGAATTGCTAATGACAGAACAGGTAAATGATATAGGAACAACAATTTTATAATTTACAAATAATCACATCAAGATAAATCCCTCTGCAAAGATTTGTAGATAACTGCTCATTTAACAAAGAAGATTAACCTTCTATTCATTAAATTAAAATAGGGTAATTGTTGTAAGTAAAATGAGATACATCAAATATGGACAATACTTAAATCACATAGCATCAACCTGTAACAAATCTTGATATCTAAAGTAGTCAATAATTTGATTACAAATTGAAATGCACAAAAACTTAAACAAAAGTATGATAAATTGAAGCTAAAGCCGTACAAAAAATCCACTTTCATTCAAGTCCTGTATAATCATCAATCCATAGTCTCTGCTCTCCCAGTAGTGATGGTTTATTTACAAAAATAATAAGTATATAAAGGCCACAGGATGAAACATTCCTTGTGGAAATGATCAAAACTGTTTGCAAAAAATATGGGAACAATCTCCCAGATTCCTATTTCTAACTAAGACTAACAACCTAATCCAAAACTGTGTAATAAAAACATGTTAAAAAAAAAGATGCCACCATTGATCCAATTCCCTTTGAAATTCGTGTGTACCTGTAGATGGACAAAAATACACGATTTTAGATTATGTTTAGTTGTAAAATCAACAAAAACTCAAATTTTATGACTAGCTACAGAATCTCACGATTCTGTAGCTAGCCATTATTTACAAACAAAACCGTATTGTATCAATTCAATCATAACAGAAATATATGCAATTTATCAAACAAATCCATTATACTATTTCAAAGAAAACAAAATCATTCTGAAATCACTTTTGAAACACCATACCTTGGTTTCAGGGATACAATTTGATCAAGCTATTTTTGAGTTAACAATGGCAGTGGCCGCCTCTACATTTTTGAAAACGACCGAGCCTGTGGTCTTTTGCCTTTTATCATTAGCTTGCAGTCTGTCATTTTCCTTGGTTAACATATTTACTCAGTCCTCCAAGGACTTGATTCGGGATTGAAGCAGAGGGACATATTTATAATATCGGTCGAGCCATGAGTTGCATTCATTGCACTGGTTGATTAGGCCATGTCATTACAGGTGGAGAATCTCCTAATTTACCAACAGTTCCACTGTCGAGCTTGATCTCGGGGAATTTAGGGTCATTTTTAAGGCACGGCGGGAGGTTCGATACATAGTCGTAGGGCTTGACAGAACAAAGGCCATATGAGTATGGATACTCCTCGGTCAGAAATCGCTCGATTTCAGAATCCGAATCTTCACTCAAAACAATTGGTTTTTGATCTGTGCTTTGTTTAGGTTTATTGCAAGCACACCTTGATACCTAGTGTGCAGCCTTCTTACCCTTTCTATTGACATCGCTATTACCCTTACCCTTTTTCTTTGCAGACCTATTAATAGGCTTAACACTGTCTTTTAGGCATGAGTCAGGTAGGGTGTCGGGTAGGTTATCGTTTGGGTAGGTTGAGGGTTCAACAACGGGTAAGAGTGTAGGAGGGGGCACGACAGGCCCGACAAGGGTTTCGGTGACCACGGTTTTGTCCACTTGACCAACTGGAAAATCCATTCCTCAACAAGAAATCTTCCCAACAGTCACCACTCAACCTCAAATGATGGACTATAACAATTTTAATTAAACAGTGGTGGAAGAGGCTGGAGTCGGCCTTCTCCCTCTTGAATCATTTAGACATTTTATACAAACTGTGAAGGAGGAAATGTTGCATATTTAAAGGGAACTCTATGAAACTCATAAGAAGCCATAGGTGGTATAGAAAAACTAAACCGTATCTACCTTCGCATGTAATGAATTTCTTAATAATGTCCAACAAATCATGCCACCTAGACTTAAGAGCTGTGACTGGCATACCTTTGTCACAACTGCTGATTTTCCTCGAGGTAAACAGGAGTGGCCATGGCACTTCATCTACCTTTGAATTCTTAAACCATTTCTGCCCCTTGGCCGGAAGACCACTGGCTGAGCTGAGGAATTCCTCATTCAATTCGAGTTGGATGTCCCCAACTTTGGCCCTGCATCCATCGAATGTGAGGGCAAATTGTTGAGTGACTACGAGGTTGAAACCCTCAAAATTTTCAATGAAAACTAACCAGCCATTCCTCTCTAGGTCCTCTCGGGCGTTATCAAATAACAACAACGTTTGGATGCTATTGGGTTCGATGCGTACTATAGGATCCATAACAGATAGCACATAGTCAACAGGGTAATCGGTGAGGGGGTTTGACAGTGTAGAAACAGAACCAATTTCCCGCAGGCTTTCCCAAAACAAGCAGAGGCAGCTCAAAATGCAAGGTAAAACATTTAATGCTTATGCGTGCGAGGGTGGTGGAGTAAATTGAAACCATGCAAAACTATCATATCGAGTTGTACAATCGACGACGCCTTGGTAAAGAGTTTCATTCAAATCACTTTTGGTGTGTATCAAAAACAATGTAAACAACATGTCAAATGAATAACCATTGAAAACCATGACAAGTCGATCTGAATGTTTGAACAAACAATAGAATTTGTATGATTTAAAAGAAAACAACATGTCGAATATTGCACCAATGATTCAACCCCAAAATTAATGTGTTCAAATAAAACCACTGCCCCAAGGATTTGATCAAAGACACCAAAATATCATATAACCATTGCTAAATCGAAACCATATTAACAAAAGTCGAATGCAAAGTGAGTAAAGGTTTGGTGTTTTGATAAATGTATGACCTTTAGTGAGTTGGAGGTAAAAGAGTTATGACCATATAAACAAAAGGATTTATAACAATCCAAAGATGATTTTAATGCCATCAACATGACTTCCAACTCAAGGTTTTCACGCTTGCAGTCGTGAAAATGAAAATGAAAGGCAGGTGTGTGAAAGCGAAAGATAATAGTGTTGTCTTGTTTAAAGAATTGCGACGAGTATTGAGGGTTCAAAACCCTTGTGTAGGCAGATTATAAGGAAAAGATAAGAATTGCAAAATGGCTGCCAACATGGCTATGAGACATCTGGATGCCCCCAACTCTATGAGATAGACCCTGACTTTGCCACCACCTACCAAATGTTGGGTGCAAACGTAGTTGTCGATAATTTCCATCTTCAGGATGGGTTGTTGTGTCATTTGGGCCATATCTGTGTTCCATCAAGTGAGCGAGCGAAGATGATCTAGGAAGCCCACTACAGTCGGGTGGCAGGACACTTTGGTGTCAAAAAGACAGTGGAAATGCTACAGAAACATTTCTATTGGCCGAAACTTTGACAAGATCTTTGCAAGTATATTAGGTCCTGCATTGCCTGTGCTATTGCCAAACCGACCACTAAGAAATAGGGCCTGTACACCCCTCTTCCCACTCCTGACAAGCCATGGGAATCCATCTCAATGGACTACATGTCGGGCCTCCTATCCACCAAGCGGGGAAATGACTGTGTTTTTGTGGTTGTTGATCGCTTTTCTAAGATGGTGATTCTGGTTGCCTGCAAGAAGAGCATCACAGCAGAGGCCACTACCAAGATATTCTTTGAACGAGTCTGGGAACATTTTGGAATCCCACAAACCATTTTCTCAGATCGGGATAGTCGATTTCTCAGCACATTCTAGTTGAGCCTATGGTCACTGCTGGACACCAAGCTCACCAAATCCACAACCTTCCACCCCCAGACAGATGGCCAAACCGAGGTTGTAAATCGAATGATTGTGCATATCCTTCACATGTATAATTCAAAGCACCCTCGCACATGGGATGAGAGCCTTCCCTATGTCCAACATAGCTACAATTGAGCCCTGCATAGATCAACCGGCCACAACTCCTTTCAAGTGGGGTTGGGATTCCAACCATTGGGTCCCATAGATGTTGCACTTCCCCTTGCGATCACCTCGACCGAATCATCTCCTGCTCCAACTGAAGCTGACAAATCCACCCGGTTCATTGAGTGGATCCAACACATCTACCAATAGGTTCAGGATATCCTACAGAAGTCCAATGACAAGTACAAGCAATGCCATGATCAACATCGGGTGCCACATAAGTTTCAGGTGAGCGACAAAGTTTGGTTGCACTTGTAGAAAGAACGCCTTACAGGAGCCCATCAAAAGCTTCTCCCACTCTATTATGGGCTGTACACTATCACCAAGGGAGCGGGGGATAATTCTATTGAGCTGAACATTCCTCCTTTCCTTGGCCTGCACCCAGTGTTCAACGTAGATCTCCTTCGCCCTTATTTCCCACCATTATTGGACACCTCAGAAGTAGTAGAACAGCTGACACCAACAGAGCTCAACCTTGACTACATACAAAAAGCATCCAATTATCATATTGTGGATAGATAGATCAAGGGCACTCGACAACAAAGAATCCATCTTTATCGAGTCGTCAAAGCAAAGCAGCTCCTGCACCAAGGCAAGTGGCTCACCCGGGGCCAAGTTCAACAGAAATTTCCTCATCTGATGGGGGACCTCAATGCAATGGATACCATTGATTCCTAAGGAGGGAGTATTGATATAGATGGATATCGGTGGCCACCCACCTTTTCCAACTGGCTCAAAACAATTTTCTGACAATTTTGGCAATTTACTATTTTTAGCAGTTTTAATTTCGGGGCCATTTTGAGGGCCTAAATGAAGGTTTTTTAGGATAGAGATCCTCAATTATAATCGAAGGCATGATTTATCCCCCAAAATGAATCTCCTTGAAGATACCTTTCCAATGGGCTATCACACACCTAAAATGGAGATCGTATGCAAAAGTTACGACCCCGGGAAGTTGATGTACTAACTTACCCAAACGGGGCCCACATGATTTTTGGCGCTTCATCTCCTAGGGTTAGGTTTTTGGATGTATAGGGTTTTTGGCATTCTTTCTTATTGTAAAAATTCCTTCAGAGCCTCATTGTAATCTTCTTCTTGCGAATGTGTGCTACTGTCACATCTCTTCTCAGAGATAAGCCACCACCATTCCAGCAAACTTGTTTCCGCTGCATTTTACAGTTTCATCTTATTTCGTTATTGAATAGAAAACCAGTTTTACTATATCTCTATTATTTTTTGTTAAGAACCTGTTAATTATCTATATTCATTTCATTCTACTCATAAAATCCGGATCAGCATGAGAATGTTACTGGGTCAAATTCATATTTCAGCTTCTTACACATAGATAGTCCAAGAAATGGATAGCAATTCGCCATAGCGAAAATTAAATAAGATGACATAAAGGATTTCTTCTGCTTTCTGTATTGCAATAACTCGGAAGAGATTTCAATGCAAATCAACTTATAACAATGGAAGATGTCTTGTTCCTTGACCGTAAAATATAAAATATACAGAATCATCCGAGAGATGTCGACTACACTTTCTTGTCTCATTATCCTTGTGAAAAGCCATGCAATTTTCCTTAAAAAGGTATTTAAATGCACTAACATGTAATATGTCTATGTCTTGGGGAGCATGTGTTTGTTCCTGTAATAACTTCGGCAAGAGGTCCAATTCATTACCATGCTTCTTTAAGAACTGTCTGCAATTATCTCCCTTGAAAGTAGGCAATGGGTCAGGAAGTGTTAACATCTTTCGAAATACTTGAGGTGATAGGGATACTTGGGAATGTTTGCCCATCTGGATAATCCACTGGTTCAGAATATAGTTCTCGACGTAGCACGTGAACAAGTCCTTGAAGTAAAAACAATCGGGGACACAATCTGTCCCTGCAATTTCATATGTCGACATAACTTTCTTCTAGTCACAAGTAGACGAGTAGTAGTCATAAGCTATGGACCACTAAAAAGTCTGGTCCTCACGCCTGAAAATATTTAGTGTATCTCCATAGAAATGTTGTCGAGTTGCAGCAATAGGTGATGAGAACGTTCTGTTGCTTCCTCATTGTATTTAAAATGGATGATGCAACATCATAATATAATCTCCGGTAAATCTTGGTTCAATGTGTTTTAATGGGATATGTCCTTGGCCTTTTCACTTTTTAATGCCAATCTTTTCAAAGCTAATAAAAGCGTAATCAATTTTCTCTGGGAAAGTGTGCGAAGATGGCAGGGAAATCGAGAAAGTATGGAAAAATGGGGAAAACATTGCCACCTATGTAATATACCTGGTGTTGATACTGAGAGGGGGGTGAATCAATATCAAGTAAAATTTAAAACCTTTTTCAAATTATACTTAAACCATTCAACTATATCCAATGAGAAATGAACAATAGTATAAGAGTTACACCAATACACCACAATACACCATGCACAATATATGAGAAATAATCAATAGTTATTGTTTAAGGGAAGTAATGACTTCCAAAGGTAGCTACAGCTTTCAAATGTAAAGGGAGGGATAAACCTCCAAGAGGAAGATACAATCCTCCAATATCAAGAGATATTTGAACTCTCCATCCTTGCCCCTTCCTTCCACCCAAGAATATATGAGAGATAATAAAACCTTACATTAAATCATCACCATCAACCAATCATCACATAGAACCTGATAATGCTTCCTGAGACTTCTTCAATTTCTACAATTCTTCAATTCTTGGAGTACTCTGATCCTATAGATAATATTACTCAATGTATTCTCTGAAACTCCTCCAATTTTCACTCCTTGAATCCTCCCCAAAAAGAGGTTATAGAAAGAATGGTAGACTTTATTCAATTTTGGTCTGTTCAGAAAGCCCAACTTGTACAACATGCCCCGCGCTCAAGATTTAACATCCAATTTTGAAACTCACACAAATGAAACTATAGTTCGTACGATTTCCAATGGAAGTGGTACCACTTCATTTCGATTCTTTATGAAGAAGTTATGACTATTTTACCCGAAACACCTGTTTATTGACTAGCTTCAGGACTGGTCACAAACTCTATCTTCCACAGAGTGTATATCCATAATTATAGCGAATCAAGAGATAAAAATTTTACCAGAGGTACCTTGATATGTCTTCTCAATACCATAGTTATTTCACCATCTTAATCATTCTAGAAAAAACGTTATAGAAAAAATGGTAAGATGACCTGAAAATAACATACCTTAGAACACATCACCAAAAGACTTCATCCTCCCTTGAAATTCGACCTTCTTTTACTTATTTTTCCCTCTTAAATTCAACTTGTATCAAATGAATGTATAATGATGTTTATTTATACCATTTATGTCACTTCCTTTTAACATTAGGGCCAATCTGACACTTTCTTATTTTGTAATTATTTTTCTGTAATTATATTCAGGGCCTACATGTACAATTCACTTTGTCATCTTCAAAAAATCAGTTCTCCTCAACCATGAGGATCCATGTGACGTGCCACATACCACCGGAAACAACATGATGTATATTATCCATCCATGGGTGTGTTATCTACATGTTCATTTTCCTTCATGTCCAAATACTTTCAGCAATCTTACGGTCTAAAACCCATGACTAGGGTTGATATCAATGAAAACAACCAATCTTCCAACAATCTCCCCCTTTTTCATTTATGGAAACACTCATGCTCCCCCTATCATCATGATCCCAATTTCTCTCCCCCTTTGACATAAATGGCAAAGGTTAGGGCTGCTCCCCCTGAGTTTAATGCCAAAAGGTAACCTTCTTCTTTGTGGTTGCTCCCCCTGAACATGTGGCACTCAATAATACTTCATCCTTATTTTTGGTCTTTGGGTCTTTTTCTTCCTTGGAATCATTGTGTTCTGTCTTCTCTCTCTTATTCATGTCTAGGATGTATATCTTATTCAATCTTATTGTTGCAGTTGCAACCAATCTTCCTGAGTTATTTTCTCTGATTTTACATTTTCGAGAGTCAAACGTAAGAGTGTATCCTTGATCACATATTTTACTGACACTGAGGATATTATGCTTCAGATATTCAACCAATAGGAATTTTCCTACTTTTACATTTTCACTTCCAAGATTTACAGTTCCCTTTCCAAGTATTTTGGTAGATGATTCATCTCCAAATGAAACATTTCCACCTCTTTTCTTCAAGCTGACAAATTTGCTTTGATCTCCGGTCATATGAGATGAGCACCCACTGTCTATGAACCATTCATCTTCTTCTTTGCATTCTTTAGCGACCAATGCTATTTGACAATTTTCATTTTGTGGATTTTCTTTCCTTTTCCATGTTGTAGTTGGTATGAAAACATTTGACATACAATTATCTTCCTTCATCTCTCTNCAATATTGTGCTTTGTGACCAAGATTATTGCACTTGTAACATACAATATTTTCATCCATTAATGGGTCAAATGGATTATAATTTCTGTTGAGAGGTCTACGAACATTTCCATATCTACTATTTTCACCATTCATGTAGCTTGCATAGTTATTCCTTTCATTGATTCTATAATTGATTGCCTTGTGTCCAAAATTTCCACAAGTATAACAATGTGCAATAAATAAATTTTGATACTTGGGTGTAAGTGATCTTCTTTGTGGTGTGGTCCATTTGGGTTCACAATCTATTCTTCTGTAGTTTCCTTCATAATGATTGCTTTCATACCTAATGGGAGAGGATCTTCTTGATGTCTCATTCCTTCTGAATTATAGTTTTCTATCTTGTTGTTCAACTTGTTCTGGAGTGTTGGTTTCATCATTTTCAACTTCCTTCTCTTGTTTTGTTGTCTTCAAACTGTCA
>ML790529.1:214338-236029 GCA_009831015.1 Picea engelmannii | reverse complement strand
AACATTCTTTTCCTCGAAATGTATATGCTCCAAAATTTCTACATGTTTTTTCACCAATACCATCACCCCATGTGTAGTGTAGCTAGATATGCAGTTGTGATTTGGAAATTGTTTGTTTTGCATGCATAATTCCATGTATGTTTCCTGTAGGCATAGAATATCGAATTGCATTGTGTCATAGTCATTGAGTATATCATCCATCTGTGCATGTAAGATGCGCGTGTTAATCAAGATAATTGATACAAATGAGTTTGTTTGTATGGATTGGTAATCATACTGTAGATGCCACTTTGTGGTAGTCCTGAGCCGTTGCATTTCAATATCAAATTTCTGTTTGAGTTTGAAGTTATCTTTTGTAAGAGGACTTAGTAAATACAAGGACTCTATACTTCTAAATTGGGACAATGTTGTGTACACAAGTCCATGTATTTGAATTCCAACAGGCTGAAATGCAACACTATCAAGTGTTAGTCCTTGTGATCTGTGGATTGTACGTGCACATGAAAGTTTAATTGGAAACTATTTTCAAATCTTTAGTCGACCTGTCTTTGTTGATGTCAATACTAGCTTTGATATTTGCAAGATAGGTGTCCAATCGCTTGAAGTGTTTGAATAATATAGATAAGCCAACTTGTTTTCTTATCACTTGCCTATATGTGGTTCATGGAACTTAATCCAGAGGACATAAAGTTTATTTGTTTTGATATAGACTTTGAGTATTCCATCTGCACCATTGACCAAGCCATCCTGTGAATCATATTTGCAAGCATATATTTCAATCAACATATCTAATTTCAGGACAAGTTGCAAAGGTAAAGCGGTTGTATGTTCATGATGTGGCACATTTCCATGGTTGTCTTATTCCAGGTCAATTGAATTGATGATGATATCATTGCCAGGCATGAGAGATAGCATGTACCTGTTATGCATTGAAACATCCTTCTTTGTGTAGAATGGGTAAGGGGAGGTTGGGTCTTTTGGTGCATGTCACAAGCACCTCAAATTGATATATGTTAAGTCATCATCTGTTTGGCCGTTTTTCCACATTCTATTTAGAATTGCAATAAATGTTTCATCTTTCTGGAGCATTGTAGTATGCAATTCAAAGCATTTAATATTGTCTCTCTAGAAGTCATGCGTCATTGTTTGCATGTTAACCATGGGTTGTTCAAATATCAAAGAATCTTGGATGGGATATGCCTAGTAAAGATCCCCACTGAATATCATGACAATGTTTCCAAAGTATTTCATGTGCACATGTTCTATTCTTTGTAGTCGGTTGTCAATGGAATACAAGAAGTGACTTCCAATCAAAGATGCCTCATCTATAAAGACAAGTTGCAGTTCATCATAAATATTAGACAATGTATATAACATTTCCTTGTTGATTGGAAGAAACTTTGACTTGTTAAAAGGCATAAAAAATGTAGAGTGGACTGTCATTCCGCCTGCATTATATACAACCTTTCATGTGTATGCAACTATTAGGCCCTTTGGTTTCATAGGATCAGAGGAATTGTTTGACTCATAGATTCATATAATCATTTGGAATAATGCTTTCGTTGTGAATGTCTTGCCTGTTCCTGCTCCGCCTGTAAGGAACAAGTGCACGAGAGTCTGCATGTTCAAGCATTTTTTTAAGTGCAATGTCCTTTAGAATTGTTTGTTGCTCTCGATTCAACATATGCTTGATTATGTGGTATTCATTATTTTCAATAAGGAAAGAATGTTTTTTCACTTGAAAAAAAATATTGATATGTTTTTCAATGATGCCTGCCCGAGGACGAGGCAAATTTGCTTGCAAGTCATAGGACTCATAGGGAGTTTTGGTTGTTTTTTGGTTTCTGAATGTATCATCAAGATTTTCAGGGTTTTCTAGTTCATTAACTGCACTTTCTAGATCACCCCATGTTGGATTAACATTGTAAGTAAATCTAGATTCATTGGTTTGCACTATAGTCTTAGAGGCAACATACGCAGCTTCCCATGTAGGAAAGTTATGTTGTAATGTGTTTTTCGTTTTCATTGAACAAAACGTATAAGAATAGTTTATCTCTACAATATTTTTGATATTCAATATGTTTTTTGTATTTGACAAACCGTATCACATAGGGTTTTTTTCTTTTTGTTATGGGCGCACTATTTTTTCTGTAATGCGATACGAATTTTGCTAAGCAATTATGCTTAATAGGAGATGGACGCTGGAGGTAATAATCAATAATAGAGAGACATAACATGTCCTCTGAATTGTCAGGTTCTTGTTCTAGCAAATACGATGGTTTAAGAACAAATGTGTGTTTCTCAAGTGGAGATGTGTTTATGAAGACACATTTTCTTAAACTACAATTGAGGAGTAGGGAAAGTGCAATGTGGAATGTGTGTTGAGCATAAATTTATTGAAGATTAAGTAATGTATTACCAAGCGTACATATCATTTGTATAACATCAATATGACTTCTTTCATGTTCTTTGCGTATTCTTCTAAATGCACTTGTCATAGATTTTTCAACCTTTGTCATATCTGAGGTACAATACGATGTTGCAACATATGCATTAAGGACGTACTATGCAGCTGTATTTGCATTCCACATAAATGGAATGTCCTTGGAGAAACTGTTTTTCCAGATATGAGAAAGTTTTTGTTTAAGGAAAAATGTTGGTTGTTTAAGCGTACATTGTATGGCTTGGATGTACTCATCCTCTGTTAGATTTAGCTCTGTCAAGAAGTCATCGAAGCTCATCAACTCATCAAACTAACATTGTTCTATAAATGTGAACAAGGATTTAGATTTTTCAACGAAAACATTGTCCTCTAAACTAAGTGGCTCTATGATTCTTGTTGTTCTCATTGGCGGCATGGGGAAGTTGTATCTGCAATGTGAGTTTTTTCATTTTTTACAATTTTTTGTATGATAATGTCTATGAACTTTGGCAAGTTATGGATCCAAATGATCTATGTCACATGTTATGTATTTTTCCACAAACTACTCAATCTGTGAATTGTTGTCAGCTTCATAGACTGGTGCACCCTCTATCCACAATAGTGCGTGGTCATGCTCATTCCCCCTATTCTGGAATTCAGTCACAAAAATGTAGTCCGATATTTTTTCGAAAATTTTTTCATCATGGCATATCAACTGTCTCAAAGAATTTGTTCTATGTCTATAGTAGCGAGTACATGTCACTAGGTCTTTTCTTATGAGGTAGTCAATGTCATTATTTTCCAGTGTATCAGTTTGTTTTTTATGTTTCTTGTTCCTATGCAATTCAGATACTGCAGCCACCAATGGATCCTATCAATGATCTGCACTTGTAAACGTGATGAAAAATGTTGGCAGTCCCAATTGTCAGATCATTGCAAAAATAGTTTTTTTGTTTTTTTGCAAATAGTTAGGAGAGATGCGAATGTTTTTGAAATCTATGTATCCAATATCAGATTTCAGGATTTTTTCTAGTTTTACTTTGTACTTGAAATCCTTGGCCAACAAATTTCTTCCTTGTAACTGGCCTTTTCTTATTCGCACCCACACATACGAAAACACTTGCTCTATTATTATGTGCATTGTTTTGAAAAACAAATTTGTTGTGTGACAGGAGAAGTCACCGCTTGAATGTAGCATCTCCCATCGAACTATTTTATGGTAACCGAATCATTTTGTAATGTCACTGGGACATGGATCTCCATAGATTGGTGTTGGGAAGTTCATTTTCTCAGCAAATTTGTCCTTGAATATTCCAAGTGTACATTTCCCCTCAGCAAGTGCAATTTCGACAATCTTGTCTTGCAAGTCACGAATGCGTTGTTAATCAGTGAATCCACGTACCGATGTCTCAACAGGGGTTTCATTGTCTAATTCATCACTTGTATCAAATTCACTAGAAATTTCGAGAGTCTGTGCAGAGTTGTCATCATCTTCTCCAAGAACATTGTTCCGGTTCTCATTTATACAAATGTTTTGTGCTTTGTACATGGCCCTGGAACACAATTCTCTTAATGGTTTCATGACAACATGCACATGCACTTTACCTGTCTAATATGCATTTTTGCATTGCAAGCGTGTTTTGATAGCCACAACAATTTTCATTATATCGCTAATGAATTGTGGCAAGTCTTTTTGCACAACATCTAGTTGGACATGCACATTAATAATTGATCCTATTAAGCCCATTTGGGGTCATTTATAGCCCCAGGGTATGATTTGTTCAAATGCAATTTGCAGAGAAACAAGTCTCTCTTCAAGTTTTGTAAGTGCACTTACATATGGAAGTGGTGTATTACATCTTATTTGGCCAGGGGTTGCAAACTATGGAAGTTTTCCATTTTCAAGCGACTGTTTGCATGGAAGACACATTTTGCCACTAGAAAATGTTTTATCATTTAGTGTCAAGCGGAGGTATTCTGCTTCCAAATCAGGCGTGAAAGACTTAGTGTTTTTTGTGAAATTCAATTCATCGCAAATTTCACATGCAATGGAAGTAGTGTCTTTGATTTGTTTCATATAGGTTTTTCTTGCATATTTCTTCCATAGGGAAGTATGCATAGAAAGTGTTTGTTGGTTTTCATTGGTAGTAGTGTCGGATGTTGGTTCTAGCCCACGAAATGTGATCTTTTCCTCTCGGACAATGCCATGACCATTGTGGGCTAAGTGATCGTACATGTTTCTATTGTGTTGTGCATGAACAATTTTTTTTAGGTTGTGATATGTTAGTTTCTCTCTAGAAGGAAGTGTAGTAATGTATTTTTTTCTCTCACGTATGGCCTTTTTCAAGTTGTGATAACTTATTCTATGTTTCTTGTTCAAGGCCAGGATGAACTCATGGCAACTGGGATAAGTTTCATTCTGATTAAATAACATGTGACGCTTATGCATATTCAATGTATTTTGGCTGGCATTGACATTAGACCCTGAACCGTCATTATTTCCTATATTACCAATGTATTTTTTCTCTCACGTGTGACCTTTTTCAAGTTGTGATAAGTTAGTCTATGTTTTTTGTTTAAGCCCTGTATGGCCTCATCACAACTAGGACGAATTTCACGTATGATCTTTTTCAAGTTGTGATAAGTTAGTCTATGTTTTTTTGTTTAAGCCCCGTATGGCCTCATCACAATTGGGATGAGTTTCATTTTCAATAAATAGTATGCTACGCCTATGCAAATTTGATGCAGTTTGGGTGACATGGACAGTGGACCCTGAACCAGTGGTATTTCCCATCAAAGGTTGATAATGGATATGTGTTGTATCTATTTTCAACGATATGATGTCAATTGTTCGATCATAATTTGAATCAATAGACCAGGAATGGACAATGTCATCTGCCAGGGCCAACCATACCTGAATATTTACTCTAAATATGATAGATAGCCATTGCAAACATAATCTTCCACCCTCTACAATTCCTTTTTCATATGGCAGTGCCATGTTTACAAGGTATTCTTGCCAACTTCCAACTGTCGACATATTTTCTAGGAGATATGGAGAAAGGTGTTGATGAAAGCAACTAAAATCCTATTGGCTACCGCCTATAATTGCATTGCAAAAGGAATGTACAGTGTAAAGCCACAATGAATGCACATTGAACTCCATTTCTACCAAATAGAAAATTGCATTGAACATACTATCTCCACAACTAGATGCAACAGTTGTTGCTATCCACAAGCCATGGCAGTGCATATGATGCATAATCTGTTTCCATTGCAATTCAAGGTCTTTGCAAATGAGGGACAAGTAAATATGAAGTCCTCCAATATTTCATATGGATAATTTTCTATAAAGTAGTGGTTCATAATGACCACTGATAGGATTGGCATCATGGAACAAGATGCAGTATGGATCGGAAGATGCAGTTTTGTTGACTAGTAGATATATTTTTTTTCATGTCAATGACCATATTCCAATTGATATATTGAGACACTTAGAAATCCACTGTATACAAAATGTATCTCCCCAAATTCCTCTCTCATGTGCAGGTAGAGTTGCAGATGCAAAAAACCACATATTTGAAAAATACGTAGTGACATCATGTATTCCATGCAATTGCAAAAGAAAATCAGATGCCAATTTGTATTCATATGAATCCAATTCCTCAACATCACCATTTTTTAAACAAACCAAGAAATAATCTATCAATCCATTGTGCAGGTTAGCCGAGGAATAACAGAAATGCAATAGAACCTTAAAGGCATCGAAAATGAAATCTCATATAGTGTACGAGAATGCATCCAATCTAAAATTCCCATTTCTATGCAATACCTTGTCTATGTTGTCATGCACAATGGGGTCTGTATCTATCTCATAGGACTCAACATCTATTACTTTTTTCATCTCTTAAAATGTGATTTTCAAGTTGTTTCTTAGCTAGGTTCAGTTTATATGAAAAAAAAAATAAGGAAGAAAAAAAAAAGACAAATAGAAAACTACAAGCGTGGAACTGCATACCAATCCCGCTATGTATCCTTCAACCTTCTTCTTGTCAAATTAAATCCCCCCTAGTCGCCACAACACATGACAAGAAAACAAACATACAATGAACAATGAACCAAACAGAAGAGACAATGCAAATAAACAACACTATAAATTTGCTGAGCAAAAAGACCGAGTATGTAAGGTATATTATTTTTTAACCTCTTCATGGCGTGCATCCTAAAATATTCTCAGAGGTAGAAGATTCTCTACAAGACAAAAAGGGCAGGAGAATAAAATCATTCCCTGTCACAAGACCCTGGCATATGGTTGCCCCCTTGTGACAACTCCAAATTCATTTTCTAAACCCCTTTGCATTGATATTTTGGAAACAACTATGGCACGATATCCAGGACGTGGAAGTTGGCATATGTGATTGGAAGGGAACAACCTGGGAAAAATGCACAAAACACATGGTTTCCAGGAACATAAAATAAGAGGAGAAAATACAGTTTTATTTTTTATATGTCACCACGGCTGTGAAAATTGCGGGTTCTGTATAGAACATTGATGTCCAAGAACAAGGAAAATATTTTGGTTGCAACAACCACACAGAAAGATGTTTTGCAACATAATTTTGAGGTAGACACTCCTACTATTGAAAATTCTTTCTTGCAAGGTGCAAACAACAAGCATGAAAAAAGGAATAGCAACGAAATGATAGTATCCAAGGTATATCATTTTTTAACCTATTCATGTCGTGCAATCTACAAGCTTCTCAGAGGCAAAAGATGCTCTACAAGATAGAAAGGATAGGAGAATAAAATCATTCTCTGCCACAAGTGTAACACCCTGTTTCCCCCAGTCTGTAAAAATAAATATATTGGCCAAGAACTATGGCAAACTCAAAGACGAGAATGTTTGATTTGATGGACCTTTTTATGAAAGGTCGATGAATGTAAATTATGTTATGAATATGTGTTGCATGGCTGCTGGGAGGGGGATGTGATAAAATAGACCATGATAGCTAATGAGAGGTGGTGGAAGGGACCTGTAATGGTTCCGTTAAATTCCACCGAGCCAGTACCGTACTAGTTTTACTTGCTCAAAGACCAAAGAAACTCTCTGACCCCGAAATGGATTTCTTGTCAGATTGGTAGGTGGGGAGGCTCCTCAAGAGTTAATGAGGGGATGGGGGTGAACTGCCCATCCGTAACAGCTCCCAGACCTGACCGCGGATGGGGAAATTCATGCTACACACAATATTGCAGAGAAAAAGGCAACAGATGAAGTGTGGTAAGGGGGAGAAGAGAGAATGCATGCAATCAGGATCGTGAGGAAGAACTGGAGAAACTCTGGAAACACAAGGAGTTTCAAACAGAGGAGAAGGAGAGTAACCTTCGTCCTTGACTTCTGTTGAGTTGGAAGTAGAAAATTGAATCTCATGCATTGTGGTCTAGATCGGGGGTGGCTAGTGGTAAATCCGTTTGGGGTCACTGAGCCTATGGTTGGGTGCAAATGGGCACCCCTCTCAGCAGTCACGTCACACCTAGTGTTTTCTGATAAGTGTTATGTCTTGTATTTTTGAATCGAATGCATGCTCATGTTTATATGCTCATAAATGGTTTATGTATGGAAGTGTTTGCCTTTGTTTTGATTTGGAGACATGGGATACATGCTTATACTTATATGACCATAATCGGTCTATGTATGGAATGACTAGGTTCAAAATACGAGTCTATTCCCTTGAGAATTTTCCTATCTACTTGGCTCGTGCGATGCCCTAGTTTAATTTCCTGAAGGCACTTCTGTCGGGAAGCCTCCTCACACTCCAGAGTCGGAGTGAGTCCCTCGAAAGGACTACTATGATAGTAAACCCACGAGTTTACTCTACCCTTACCACCGAATTTATAGCTCGACAAATTAGGAAGACTTTTACTCAGATCACCAAGCCTAGGGATAATTTACCCAAGAACCCTCTGAAAGATCTATCAGAGATCTATTGCCCGTTGGCCTTAACCATCGCATAGGTAGGAGGGTGGACTTGGCAACGTCCTGAAAGTCCCGGATTATCCGGACTTGTTCATCGACATTTCAACATTTCGACATTTCGGCACCTGGGAAACCAAAGGGAAAGACCCTTCGTCGTCGCAAGTCACGGAGTCCCGGTATGAGAAACTCTGAATTAGCTTAGTGTGAATAGGCTTTGGCATTTCGTCATTTCGACGTTTCGGCACCTGGGAAACTAAAGGGAAAGACCCTTCGTCGTCACAAGTCGCAAAGTCCCGGTATGAGAAACTAAGAATTAGCTTAGTGTGAATAGGTTTTGGTATTTCGGCATTTTAGCACCCAGGAAACCAAAGGGAAAGACCCTTCGTCGTCGCAAGTTGTGAAGTCTTGGTATGCGAAACTCCGAATTAGCTTAGTGTGAATTGGTTTCATCATTTCGGCATTTCGGCGTTTCGACACCCGGGAAACCAAAGGGCAAGACCCTTCGTCGTGGCAAGTCGCGAAGTCTCGGTATGCGAAACTCCGAATCAGCTTAGTGTGAACAGGTTTCGGTATTTCGGTGTTTCAGTACCAGGGAGACCAAAGGGGAAGAACCCTCATCTTCGCAAGTCACGAAATCTCGGTTGGAGAAACTCCGGGAGGATCTAGACCGTCCATCGGAGGAGACACGTGGTGAGTGGTCAAAGTTCGAGGAAAGCTCTAAAACCCCATAAGCCATCGAATCTTGTAGGAAAGCAAGCGGGTTAAGGCTAAGTGTCCTTCAACGCCCTTAATCTTAGGAGGGATAGTGATCATCAGATCCAAATCAACGAGCTTCGTCGATCTCCTACACAAATTTCCATATCGAGTTTTGGGGTTTGAAGAGTTGAAATACTCGACTCACTTGCATTTTGAACTCTCGGTTATCGAAGTCCCGATATGGCCAAGACCTTCGTATCAGGGGGAAGAATCGCAACCGTCGATCTCAACGAAGGGACGATTTCGGGTTTCAGGGTTTGAAGAGTCGAAAGACTCTACTCGCTTGCATTTCAAACTCCCAGTTAACGAAGTCCCGATATGGCTAGGACCGTCGGATCAGGGGGAAGAATTGCAGCCGTCGATATCAATGAAGGGACTATTTCAGGTTTCGGGGTTTGAAGAGTCGAAAGACTTGACTCGCTTGCATTTCGAACTCCCAGTTACCAAAGTCCCAATACGGCCAAGACCATCGGATCAAGGGGAAGAATCAAAACCGTCGATCTCAACGAAGGGACGATTTCAAGTTTCAAGGTTTGAAGAGTCGAAGGACTTGACTCTCAGGCATCACTGAGTCGTGAATTGCGAAAGGCGCCTCTTGGCTTGGCCTGGGGTCATAACCGATGATCACATGAAGGTGAAGCCCGCGTTTGGTGCTTGAGTTGTACACAACGGGTTTTTCAATGAAAGGATCGATGGATTGGTTTAGTGAAGGTTCCGACAGGAAGAGATAGCCTACGCTAGGACCTAGTAGGAACTCGGGGATTCTGTCCCTCGAGAAAAAGGAGAAAATGGAAAAAAATCTATTAGGCCATAGTTGGTGTGTGACAAATTGGTATCAGAGCATGACTACAACACTTGGCCTTCTTGGGCTCATGGACGAGTTGTGCAGAAACTCCATCTGAAGTACTCTTAAAAGGAGTAACTCTCTATCCTAACCCCCTTTATCAAAAGCCAAAGTTAAGAATGAAAAAATAAATAAAAATTCTATTGTGTTTATGCATTTGAAAGATATGAATTATGTGTTGATTGTGAATGAATATAATGTTGACTAACAACAAGTTTTTTTCTTGCACGACAAGCAGATGACCAATAGCAGGAAACTACAGACGCATAGAATGGCGACGCACCATGAAGTGGGGGATGGCTCCCACAATAGAGACGAAGAGTCTGATGAAAGGAGAGCGATGGAGACCCCTCCAGATCTAGCTGTGACTGTGAGGAGCCTCATGGTCAAACTACAGAGATGCAAGGCTGACAATGAGAGGTTGATAAAAGAGCAAGAAAAGAAAACGAAGATTAATGCAGTCTTGCTACAGATCTTATCTGACATACAAAGACAATTGCACCATGGACCTAACACTAGTCACGTGGATCAATGACAGACAAAGAAAATTCGAATTCCTCCTAAGATATGGAAACATGGTCTTTTAAGTGGCCACACTGGGAAGAGCACCTCAAGAAAGGTCCACCCCAGAGATAAGGGACAAGCATCGGACGATTCCTCCAAAAAGGAAACTAGCAACTCGAAGGGATCTTCTAGTAGCAGAGCTAGTTATTACTCCCAAAGAAAATGGAAGAAGCAAAATCATTCCAAAAATCATAATCTCGAAGAATTCAAGAAGGCCAAACCACCCTCTTTCGACGGTGAAATAAAGAAGGGAGAGGAAGCGAAGGCATGGCTGCTTGGACTAAAGAAGTATTTCAGAGTCCATGACTTCTCAGAAAATTTGAAGGCCTGAGTAGCCACTTTCAACCTGAATGGGAAGGCTTCCATTTGGTGGGAAGACCTTAAGAACGTAAAAGGGATTCACGAAGAAGACCTATCTTGGGAACGGTTTGAGAAATACTTCAGGAAGAAGTATCTGTCGGAAAAGTATTTTGACGAAAAGACTAAATAATTCTATGAACTCAAGCTGGGGAAATGCACCATAGAGGAATATGTCAATAGATTCCTTGAATTGTTGAGGTACATACCCTATATAAAAGCAGAAAAGGAAAAGGTGCAACGATTCATCAGTGGACTACCTAAGGACTATCATAACAGGATTGAGTCTGATGAGCCAAAGACCCTAAAAGATATTATCCGAAAGGCAAGATATTGTTATGAACAACTTGGGCATCGGACATAACCTCGTGAAGGCTGGAAGAAGAAGAATAGTTTGAGATTCCATAAAAAGGGGTTTAAATCCCTAAGATTTAAAAACTATAAAAAGGACTCAAGGATGAGCTTCCCAACCCAAAGTGTACACCAACAGAATTTCCCCTCCCAGAGCGGAAATAAACCTTTTGGATCTACCCTAGGAAAGATTGATAACCCGAAGAAAGAACCCTTAAAATGTTGGGGTTGTGGAGAAGAACATCTACTGAGGAATTTCTCATACCGACAAAAGAACAGTCGGAGAATTTACAACGTTCAAGAAGCTACCATCGTCAATGATGTGGCTAGGAGTATGCCACAAAATTATGCAGTCGTGGATAATAAACAAGCTGACCACCAAGCTTTAGTGGTGGAGATGGAAGGTATGATCACCAACCATCTAGTGTCTATTCTAATTGACCCTAGTTCAAATTTGAGTTATATATCCCCTAAGGCTGTTGATAAGTGTAAATTACAACCACATAAACATGCAAAGCCATGGTTGGTATATTTAGCCACTGGCACCAAAAGAAAGGTAGTGGAGGTCATACCAGCTTGCCAATTCACTATGGGTGAATTCCCCACCCAAGCAACCCTTAACGTATTACCCCTAGGATCGTATGACCTGTTGTTTGGTATGGACTAGCTAGCCACATATAAAGCCAAATTGGACTGTTACCATAAAACATTAGAATGTGTAAGTGAAGAAGGAAGAAGGATAACCCTTCAAGGGATCCAAAAACCTGTCTCAGTGCGGCGAATATCAACCCTTCAAATGAGAAAGTATTACAGAAAGGGATGTCCACTATATGTAATACAGGTGTTGGAATCAATTGAAGATGACAAACCAAGCCTCGAAGACCACCCCACACTAAGAGAATATAGAGATGTATTTTCAGAAGAGGTATCGGGTTTACCTCCAAGAAGGGATATTGACTTCTCGATAGAACTTGCACCGGGAGCGGTGCCAGTGTCTAGGACACCCTACAGGATGAGCACACCCAAGCTAGTTGAGCTTAAATTACAATTAAAAGAAATGATGGACAGAGGCTATATCCGGCCCAGTGTGTCTCCATGGGGAGCACTAGTCCTATTTGTGAAAAAGAAAGATGGTACCCTCTGACTATGCATAGATTATAGACAACTCAATAAGGTAACCATAAAGAACAAGTACCCCTTACCCAAGGTTGATGACTTGTTCGATCAATTGGGAGGTGCTTCCATCTTCTCAAAGATTGACTTGAGATCTGGATACCATCAAGTCTGAATCAAGGGTGAAGACATCCAAAAAATTTCCTTCAGGACGAGATATGGTCACTATGAGTTTGTGGTAGTACCATTTGGATTGACCAATGCCCCTGTCACTTTTATGTGCTTGATGAAAAATGTGCTCAGCAAATTCCTAGACAAATTTGTACTGGTTTTTATTGATGATATATTAATTTACTCCAAGAATAGAGAGGAACATGAGGAACATCTTAGACTTGTGCTTCAAGTGCTAAGAGAACATCATCTCTATGCCAAATTTAGCAAGTGCGGATTTTTCCAGAAGAAAATACATTACTTGGGCCATGTCATATATGAAGAGGGAGTAGTAGTAGATCCTGACAAGATCAGTTCTATCATGGAATGGCCTACCCCAAAGGATGTTTTGGATATCAGATACGTTATGGGCTTAGCAGGATACTATAGGAGATTTATAAAAGGATTCTCCAAGATTGGTTGTCCAATCACTGCCCTCCAGAAGAAGGGAGATAAATTCACGTGGACACAAGAATGTGAAGAAATATTTCAATCCATGAAACACCTTCTGACCCATGCACCTATGTTGAAGATCGTTGATCCTGAAAATGACTTCCTCATGTGCACAGATGCCTGTAAGGAAGGGCTCGGAGGAGTCCTTATGCAAGGAGGAAGTGTAGTCTGCTATGAATCTCGAAAATTGAATGAGCACGAATTCAACTATGTGACCCATGATCTAGAGTTGGCCGCCATAGTGCATGCCTTAAAAATGTGGAGACATTACCTCTTGGGAAGGAAATTTGTACTTATGATAGACCACTATGGATTGCGATATTTGTTAGACCAACCAAAGCTCAATGCCAAACAAGCTAGGTGGATGGCCCTCCTTAGTGAGTTTTATTTTGAAATCAAACATGTTAAATTAAAGAAAAATAAGGTGGTCGATGCCCTTCGCAGAAGTATGAAAACAATTCACCTGGTAGTGGTGAGCACCTGCGAGACGAATGTCAAAGAAAGAGTTAGGAATGCACAAGAAACAGACACATTCTTCCAGACCGTGACCTCATACCTGGAGCAAGAACGCATAGGAATAAAGTATGAAGGCTACTAGATGATAGATGGAGGCTTGCTAACTTACAGAAACAGATTGTATATTCCAGATTGTGATGACTTGAAGAGGTTCATAATGGATGAACTACATAAAAGACCATATACTGGTCACCTGGGACATAAAAAGATGATCACAACCACTAGGAAACATTTTTATTGGCCCGGGTTAAAGAAAGACATAGCTAACTATTTAGCTAAGTTCCTAGAATGCCAACGGGTTCTAGCAGAACAACGACACCTAGAAAAATTATTACAACCTCTACCAATCCTAGAATGGAAGTGGGAAACCATTTCTATGGACTTCATCACCGGATTACCAACATCAACCAAATTACTGTTTAGCACAACCTACCATCCTCAAACCGATGGACAGACGGAAAGAGTGAACCAAATATTGGAAGAAATGCTGAGAATGCATGTAATGCATCAACCCAAGAAGTGGGAAGATTACCTGCCACTAGTGGAATTCACCTACAACAACGGCTACCAAGAATCCCTAATGACAAGTCCTTTCGAAGTCCTCTATAGTAGACCGTGCAACACTCCAGTCAGTTGGAGTAATCCCGTAAATAAAATTACTATTAGACCCGACATGCTGAAAGAAATGGAACAACAAGTGATTCAGATAAAACAGAATCTGAAGGTCGCTTAGAACAGAGAGAAAAGTTACACCGACCGAAAGAGAACTCCAAGAGATTTCAAGACGGGAGACCATGTATATCTCAGAGTTAGGCCTAGGAAGAGTTTCCTGAGGATGGGCGCTTGTGCCAAATTGGCACCTCAGTATTGTGGACCCTTTTAAGTTCTAGATAGAGTGGGACCTGTAGCCTATAGGCTAACACTTCCTCCCACAGTAAAAGAACATAATGTTTTCCATGTTTCATTATTGAAGAAATATGTACATGATTCTAATCATATAATTGACTGGTCTGTGATCCAGGTGGAACCAGAGGGAGAATTCCTTCCAGAACCTCAATACATACTAGACAGAAAGGAAACCCCACTGAGGAACCGAACCATTGCACAGGTCAAGGTGCAGTGGAAACATTTTGGCCCAGATGAGTTTACCTAGGAAATGGAAGATGCCATGAAACAGGCATATCCGATTTTTTCTACTTTTGTACATACATGTCATATTGATAGATAGAACATCGAGGACAATGTTCCTTTAAGGGGGAGGGAATTGTAACACCCTGTTTCCCCCAGTTTGTAAAAATAACTATATTGGCCAAGAATTATGGCAAACTCAAAGACGTGAATGTTTGATTTGATGGACCTTTTCATGAAAGGTCAATGAATGTAAATTATGTTATGAATATGTGTTGCATGGTTGTTGGGAGGGGGATGTGCTAAAATAGACCACGATGGCTAATGAGAGGTGGTGGAAGGGACCTGGAATGGTTGCATTAACTTCCACCGAGCCAGTACCGTACTGGTTTTACTTTCTCAAAGACCAAAGCAACTCTTTGACCCCAGAATGGATTTCCTATTAGATTGGTAGGTGGGGAGGCTCCTCAAGAGTTAATGAGGGGATGGGGGTGAACCTCCCATCCGTAACAACTCTCAGACCCGACCGTGGATGGAGAAATTCGCGCCACACACAATCTTGTAGAGAAAAAGGCAAGAGAGGAAGTGTGGTAAGGGGGAGAAGAGAGAGCGTGCGCAATCGGGATCGTGGGGAAGAACTGGAGAAACTCTAGAAACACAGGGAGTTCCAAACAAAGGAGAAGGAGAGTAACCTTCGTTCTTGACTTCCGTTGAGCTAGAAGTAGAAAATTGAACCTCAAGCATCGTGGTCTAGCTCGGGGGCGGCTAGTGGTAAATCCGTTTGGAGTCATTGAGCCTATGGTTGGGTGGAAATGAGCACCCCTCTTAGTAGTCGCGTCACACCTGGTGTTTTCAGATAAGTGTTATGTCTTGTATTTTTGAATCGAATGCATGCTCATGTTTATACGCTCATAAATGGTTTTTGTATGGAAGTGTTTGCATGTGTTTTGATTTGGAGACATGGGATACATGTGTATACTTATATGACCATAATCAGTCTATGTATGGAATGAGTAGGTTCAAAATACGAGTCCATTCCCTTGAGAATTGTCCTATCTACTTGCCTCGTGCGATGCCCTGGTTTAATTTCCTGAAGGCACTTCTCTCGAGAAGCCTCCTCACACTCCAGAGTCGGAGTGAGTCCCTCGAAAGGACTACTATGATAGTAAACCGACGAGTTTACTTTACCCTTACCACTGAATTTATAGCTCGGCGAATTAGGAAGACTTTTACTCAGGTCACCAAGCCTAGGGATAATTTACCCAAGAACCCTCTAAAAGACCTATCAGAGCTCTATTGCCCATCAGCCTTAACCATCGCATAGGTAAGAGGGTGGACTTGTCAACGTCCTGAAAGTCCCGGAGTATCTGGACCCGTTCATCGACATTTTGGCATTTCGGTGTTTCAACACCTGGGAAACCAAAGGGCAAGACCCTTCGTCGTCGCAAGTCACGAAGTCCCGGTATGCGAAACTCCAAATTAGCTTAGTGTGAATTGGTTTTGGCATTTCGGCATTTCGACGTTTCGGCACCTGGGAAACCAAAGGGCAAGACCCTTCGTCATTGCAAGTCGCGAAGTCCCGATATGAGAAACTCCAAATTAGCTTAGTGTGAAGAGGTTTTGGCATTTCAACATTTCAATGTTTCGGCACCCGAGAAACCAAAGGGTAAGACCCTTCGTCATCGCAAGTTGTGAAGTCTCGGTATGAGAAACTCCGAATTAGCTTAGTGTGAATTGGTTTCGCCATTTTCATTTTGGCGTTTTAGCACCCGGGAAACCAAAGGGAAAGACCCTTCGTCATCACAAGTCGCGAAGTCCCGGTATGCGAAACTCCGAATCAACTTAGTGTGAATAGGTTTCGACATTTCGTCATTTCGGTACCCAGGAGACCAAAGGGAAGAACCCTCATCTTCGCAAGTCACGAAATCTCAGTTCACAAAACTCCGGGAGGATTTGGATCGTCCATCGGAGGAGACGCATGGTGAGCGATCAGAGTTCAGGGAAAGCTTCGAAACCCCGTAAGCCATCGGATCTCGTAGGACAGGAAGGGGGTTAAGGCTGAGTGTCCTTCAATTCCCTTAAGCTCAGGAGGGATAGTGACCGTCAGATCTAGATCAATGAGGTTCATTGATCCCCTACACAAATTTCCATATCGGGTTTCGGGGTTTGAAGAGTCGAAAGACTTGACTTGCTTGCATTTCGAACTCTCGGTTATGGAAGTCCCATTACGGCTAGGACCGTTGGATCAGGGGGAAGAATCGCAACTGTCGATCTCAACAAAGGGACGATTTCAGGTTTCGGGGTTTGAAGAGTCAAAAGACTCGACTCGCTTGCATTTCGAACGCCCGGTTACCGAAGTCCTGATATGGCTAGGACCATCGATTCAGGGGGAAGAATCGCAACCATCGATCTCAATGGAGGGATGATTTCAGGTTTCGGTGTTTGAGGAGTCGAAAGGCTCGACTCGCTTGCATTTTGAACTCCCGGTTATCGAAGTCCCGATACGGCCAGCACCATCGGATCAGGGGGAAGAATCGCAGTCGTCGATCTCAACGAAGGGACGATTTCGGGTTTCGGGGTTTGAATAGTTGAAGGACTTGACTCTTGGGCATTGCTGAGTCACGAATTGCGAAAGGCGCCTCTTGGCTTGGCCCAGGGTCATAACCGATGATCACATGAAGGTGAATCCCGTGCTTGGTGCTTGAGTTGTACACGACAGGTTTTTCAATGAAAGGACCGGTGGATTGGTTTAGTGAAGGTTCTGACAGGAAGAGCTAGCCTGTGCTAGGACCTAGTAGGAACTCGAGGATTCTATCCCTCGAGAAAAAGGAGAAAAAGATGAAAAATCTATTAGGCCGTAGTGGGTGTGTGACAACAAGACCTTGGCGGATGGTTGCCCCCTTGTGACAACTCTGAATTCGTTTTCCAAACCCCTTTGCATTGATATTTTGGAAACATATATAGCACGATATCGAGGACTTGGAGGTTGGCATATGTGATTGGAAGGGAACAACCTAAGAAAAATGCACAAAATGCATGGTTTCCAGGAACAAAAAATAAGAGGAGAAAATCTGGTTTTTTTTTTTTTATATGTCACCACAGTTGTGACAAAGGCGGGTTCTGTATAGAACATTGACATCCAAGAACAAGGAAAAGATTCTAGTCGCAACAACCACACAGAAAGATGTTCTGAAACAAAATTTTGAGGCAGGGACTCCTACTATTGAAAATTCTTGTTTGCAATGTGCAAACAACAAGCAGGAAAAAAGGAATAGAAATGAAATGATAGAACAGAAACTTACCCGTCAACGACGGATGACAAAAGTTTAGCTCCAAAACTTGCAAACCGCAACAACAAGTCTAACAACTTGCAAAGTTGAAGAACAACAAACCAGTGAACAACCACGAAGAGGTCCAACTGCAACTACAGGACCTCAACTTTGCAAAGTTGAATAAAAAAACATCAAGCAGCATCGAACAAACCAACGAACACACATTAACCAATGAACCAGTAATGCCGATGAAGAACAATATTTCCCAATTTCACTACAGACAACATTGTATCAAAAAGTGGAATAAAACTGTATTGTAACACATCTGCAAAATAAACATTTAAAGTTGCGAGTCATGTTAGGTAAACACTTAAGACTGTTAGAACCGTCGAAGGACGTTGCACTATGAAAACATTTAAGAAGGAATGCAGTGTGACAGGCCTGTTTATGTACGCAACAATGACAAAGACTCTCGAAGTACGCAACAATAAAGAAAAATCAAACATAATAATAATAATAATAATAATAATAATAATAACAAAGACTAATAACACATAAGACTTCAAATCTATTATCCAACGAGATCATGACATATATGTTTTTATTTATTATATAAATAGTAAAAAGTAATGTTTTTAGTTCTGTAGCTCGAACAATAGAAATTATGTAAAAATTTGTAGTCAAACGAAAAAACTAATATAAAGTCAACAAATTATCTATTGCTATAAACTTTGGATATCTAAACATTTTAGTATGAAAAGTACAAATTCAAAAAGCACTGGTTTTTTTTATTATATGAAAAATAATGTTTTTAGCTCTGTAGTTTGAACAATAGAAAGTATGCAACATAATAAAAAAATAGTAATCAAAATCAAACATAATAATAGTAATAAAAAAATTAAAAATAATAATAATAACAATAACACATAAGATCTCAAAACTATTATCCAACACAATCATGACATATATGTTTTATTTATTTATTTTATAAATAGTAAAAAATAATGTTTTTAGTTATGAATAATTAAGTTGACAATAAGACCTCAAATCTATTATCCAATCAAACCATGACATATATAGTTTTTTTTATTATATAAAAAATAATGTTTTTAGTTTTTTAATTGGAACAATGAAAAGTATGGAAAAAGTTGTAGACCACAAACAAATATCAAGTCAACCAATTATCCATCGCTATAATCCCTCAATGCCTTTGACACGAACTAAAAATACAATTAGGCTTTTACACTGTGTATATATATATTTTAGCTTATGATTTAATATATATATATATATAAAAGCTTAATGCTCAACGCCTGATTTGATTTAATAGGGTTTAGCTTAATAGGTTTTCATGCAAACAAAAAAATTAATCTAATTACACGAGAAAAAAACGCGCGCAACCGTTTCACAGCGGAATCCAACAATTTCGAAGCGGGCTTAAATGCCGGTTTAGGCTTACCGGGTATTCGAAAATCTTGGTATTTGAGAATTTATTCTTAATGGATGCCCTTAATGGATGCCCATAAAGACTCATGATTCATACGAATATGCGAGAATGAAGAAAGTAAAAATCATACTTATTACGTGGGTTGAAACAGGCTCTAAAAACTTTACTGGTTTTCCCAACATGGCATTCAAACCGGTTAGCAAAACCGTGCTGGATCGGATAATTGTTTGTTTCTGCCTGCAATTGGGGGAAATTATGGGTTGCAAACGGGAAATTCTACGGTTAATGACGGGGTTTGACTGTACAGCAAGTAACGTGGAAAATTGTTATAAACAATTGAATATGTAAATCTCTTGTCATTTAATATTTTATTTAATTAAATATTGGAAGGAAATTGTCTTTGGAGTCATGGGCTAAGAACTTTGTTTATATTCAAGTGAGGTCTGTAGATAAAGTCTATATATTTAATTGTATTATTTATTTGATATATATAAAATTATTTTGTTTATATTCGAGTGAGGTCTATATAAAGTCTATATATTTAATTGTATTATTTATTTGATATATATATATAATTCTTTTGTTTATATATATTTGAGTGAGTTATATATAAAATTTATATATTTAATTGTATTATTTGAGTGAGGTCTATATAAAGTTTTTTTGTTTTTACCTTTTTTATCTATAATAATCTCTGTAGTCTTTCTAATGGGTTGAACAATTGGACATCTGAAATGGACATCTGAAATGAGGTGAGTAACTTTTTACTTTGATTCTTTTAATTTTAGGTAAAAATATTTAAATATATTTTATTTTTTATTTATTTTAAGTTTTATAAGTAAAAGTTGATTTGAGAGATAAAGTCAATCCATAATAATAATTGTTACATCTTTTTTTCTCTTCTTTTCAATATGAGCACTCCACCACCTATTCCAAAAACTCATCCTAACAAGGGAAGGCCCCCCAAAATCACCCTAGAGATCCTTTAAGATTATATGGAATCAGAATAAAAAAGAAGAGAAGAGAGAGATGCCAAAATCCAAATAGAGTTAGAAACATTAGAAAAAATGAGTGAAAAAAGAGAGGTAGAACTCCAAATAGAGCTAGAGGCAATGATTGATAAACAAATTAAAGATACCATTCAAACTCAAATAGAGGATAGATTCTTAGAGTTCAAGAGTGAATTGCAAACAATGAAGGATAGAATTCAAGAAATGGAAAAACATAAACAATCAACCCAAGAAGGAGGGGTTGAAGAAAACCATAACTTAGAGATAGGATTAAAGGGCTAGAAGAAAAACTAACCAACAATTTGACCCTTAGTAATATGGAAAACAAATTGGATATCAAACTGATCAAAGAGGAAATGAATAAGCTAATCGAACTGGACCATGAACGTAACATAAGAGCCTTGAACCTCATAATTTTTGGTATAAAAGAACAACAAGAGGAGGATACGCTAGCAATAGTAAAAGAAGAATTAAAAAATAAATCACAAATTGATACAACTTACTTCATAGAAGTAGAGAGGCTAGGAAAAATAATTGATCACAAAGATAGGTTGATCTGTGTCAAAGTAAGTTGTAATGACCATAAATATAGCATACTTAGTAAATCTACGAGCTTAAAAGGGTCAGAATATTTATAAATGAAGACCTCATTCTCGAAGACCAAGCTGAATTAAGGAAGGAAGTTCAAAAGGTAAAAGAAGCCAGGAAAGAAGGAAAATGGGCAATAATTAGAAATTGAAAAGCTATTGTTAGGGAAAGATACCAGAAGGATAATAATAAATAGGAATTTGGGACACTCGGGATCCTTTTTTAGAATTGTCATGGCTTTCTGTGGCATAAAGGTCGTATGATAAGTTGGATCCCGAGTGATATTGATATTATCTGTCTAGCTGAAACTTGGGAGCACGAGGAGTCTAAGGTCCCTAGCATGGAAGGATTTGTCTTGTGGTTAGCATGGAAAAAAAAATCCCACCGTTGAGGGATATGAGGCATATCTTGTTATATTAGAAAGAGCATTTCTCCTCACATTCAACTTCATAAGATTGACCCTCTTAATCAATACATTTGGATAGAATTTTCAGACACCAATGCTAAGAAGATGTATATAGAAATTTGTTATTTTGCACCTATTAATTCTACTTATTATAAGAAAAATAATCTAGATAAAAATTGTCCTTATAAAAATTTAGAACAAGATATTTATAATTTGAAAAATGAAAGTAATATCCTCATGCTAAGAGACTTTAATGCTAGGATTGCAACTAAACAAGCTA
>ML790529.1:173937-186930 GCA_009831015.1 Picea engelmannii | reverse complement strand
ACTAAGGGACCCTAAGAAAAATGATAAAATAAATAAATGCAAGACCTAACCAAGAGGATGGGAGGTCTCATCACGAGCCGGCCCATTATGTTCATAGGTATTTAGCAGTATGACATTGCCGCTATCTGGTCACCAAACCAGGGAAGTGACCTTTGCTTGCATGGCTAAAGGAAAGGGGGTCTCATCACGAGCCAGGCTTCTCATTTCTGCGAAGATACTAGTGGGTAACGTTGTCAGCTCTAGCCACCAAGCCAAGGCAGTGTCCTCTAGTCAGACCTTGTAGTAAAAAAGAACTAAATAAAAGAAAGATAAGGCAATAAAAGGGCTTGGAAAAAATGCATCCATGATGGGTACAACTCGCCTCCTACAAAGGCACCCAAAGACAACACCAGCCCTTTGTCTTACTATGACTAGACATCCCTAAAACCATATCACCGCATTTAACATGGCTTGAATAATATTTTAAGGAAACTTTCCATATCTTGTGGGTATTATCCCAATAGGTTGTTCTTTTGGTTTCCTTATCCTTGTATAGTAGATCTGTGTAATGTTTTTGAGCTCTTAAGATGATATGATATGGATTTCATGCATATGTTTGATCACTTTAATGATGAGATATGATTTACATTTCTATGATATCTAGGACTGATGAGCCCATGGAGGGCGTAGTCTTTGATGTGCAGGACCATGCCCAGTGGACAGGTACCAGAGGATCGGTGCACATGGGGAGATGATTAGCTCGGACCTCCATGGGGCTAAAGATCCCATTAGATGGTTCCTGGGATGGTAGAGGCAGGACAGAGTTGTGAAGAGCCCTTGCATAGAGAAGAAGAAGGACACCCTCATCAGGATGCTGTGGCAGAGATTTGACCTATGGGGATCAGCCCCTTGCAGATGGGACGATGGCCTTGGTGATCAGGACGCCACCCAGGGCAGGCTAGACGATTTCTGGAGCATGTGGCAGCGTGCTAGGCTTGTTTGGCACGTGTGATAGGTTGCAGGAGCCTCAGAGGGGCCAACGTCTTGCCTCTTGGATGCTGCTCAGGCCAAAAAAGGGCTAACGCCTCCCTCAGAGGGGCCTGACGTCTCCCATTTTAGCTCTATTTTGACATTTTTAGCATTTTAAGTGACAAATAATGAATAATCATAAGTCATCCTTGTCGGCTGTTTTGAATGACCTATTTTGAAATTAAAGGTCATGAGGATGATATAAATTGAGGACGTTTTAGCCTCATTTGGACATAACACAACTTACTCTCTTATGAGAGACTTGCTTTTAGCTCTTGTCTTGGTTTCTTTTGTCTTTTGGAGTTGAGGCGCTACACTTGGAGGATTATCTTTGGCATATGCATGGTGCTTTTTATCATTGGAAGGTGTTACAACTAGGGTTTGATTATGCTCTTCATTGATTTGTAAGTTTATTTTGCATGCAAAACTTTTTGATTGAATGGTTGTAGGTAGAATTGCTTACTTTTATGGTTACATTGTTGTTATTTGCTTAATCATTGAAACCCTGGGGAGAAATCACACAAGTAGGTTGTTGCTTCATGTCCCCATGATAAAAGCTTGTTTAAGCCATTGATTAAAGAAGGTTTAGCCTAGCCATAGCTACACTAGAATTTCTTTTTTCTGAGTTAGATTTGAATTATAAGTTGAAGGAAGAAGACGTCCTAGGCCTAATTTAGTTTACACCTAGGGTTTTGACCTTAGGGTTTGAAAAGCCTTGTTCCCAAGCTACACTTTTCATCCCTAGACTTATAGTTTGAAGCTAGCCGTTTTGCCAAAGAGTCCCAAGGAAAGAGGGAGGAGCATGAGGCCTAGATTTAGCTACACCAGAATGAGCCTCCTCCCCTTAGGGTTTTGATTTGGTGGCCCTGCCATTGCAGTACCATTAAACCTAACCCTCTTGTCTTTAGGTTTAATTCTCTCCAAGCCATTAGCTTCTCTCCATTTGACTCCATTAACCCAAGGCACTAGTCCAAACCTAAAACGTTCAGACTTTTGTGTTAGAACCAACTCTTTCAAACTTTCTTGAATTGAAACCCTACTAACCCTAACATCTTACTAACCCTAGTGTAGAAGATGACGTCTTGCCTTATTTGAACTTGTGTTTGGACTAAAATTTGTGGCTAAGACATCCTTTGATAGCCATAGAAGTGTTGAGTCTTTTCATTGGTTTATTTTAGCAAAACGTCCACTTCTTCACCTATCAAACTAACCAACAACAATATAGGTGATGTCATACCTGTTAAAACCCTTGTTTGGCCTTAGAACGTTGTGGTATAGTCATCTATTTTATAGACTTTGAGTTGTTGATTGTATTCATAAGCTTATTTGACAAAACGTTCCTCTCATTGTCTTCAAAATTGACCTAATATTAGGGCTGACGTCACCCTAAATCTACAATAAGGGTTGACGTCACCCTAAATCTACAATAGTGACGCAGGAACAATATTGGTGTATGAGCATATTTATTGCATTGTGATAATACATAGATTTGACTTTATACTTTGAATGCCATTATCATTTTGTATTTATTGAAGAAGTTTTATAAGCCTTTGTCTTTATAGAAATCATTGACTTCGTCAATAATTACACTCATCATTGCTCATATATGTTAAAGATAGTCATTAATGTTTTGAAGTACTGACCACTGCAACACATTTCTAGTTTTATTTGCCTTGTCTCGCAAACAGGTGCCATCCGGTGGAATATCTTCTCTTGACTATCCTTTTGGCAGTGATATGTGAAGGGAAAGCTTACTTCAACCAGTTTGAGCCTTGAATTCAAGCTACCTAAACCTTTCCTACAAACTGTGCGATAACAGTAACTATGTTCAATTTATATGTATATTTTAATGATGTTAGTATGCATTCACTTAATTTGAAAAATATGATATTGATGAAAAATACAAGGGAGTGTCATATACCAATTTGGTGGTTGTGACCTTAAAAATATATTCAAACATAGATACAAGATATATTATTAGGGTTCAAGAGTCAATTTCATACAATGGAGGATAGAATACAAGAAATGGAAAAACATAAAAAACCAACACAAGAAGTAGAGGTTGAAGAAAATCACAACTTGAGAGATAGGATTAAAGAGCTAGAAGAAAAACTAACCCACAATTAGGCCCTAAGTAGTCTGGAAAACAAATTGGATATCAAACCCTTCAAAGAAGAAATGAATAAGCTAATCGAATTGGATCATGAGCGTAATAAAAGATCCTTGAACCTCATATTTTTTTGTATAAAGGAACAACAAGAGGAGGATACACTAACAATAGTAAAAGAAGAACTAAAAAATAAATCACAAATTGAAACAACTTACCTCATAGAAGCAAAGAGGATAGGAAAAATAATGGAACATAAATATAGGTTGATCCATGTCAAAGTAAGCTGTATTGATCATAAATATAGAATACTTAGTAAATATTTGAGCTTAAATTATCCGAAAATGATCTTTTAAAGATTTTGGTTAAGTTTATGCATGAGTTTATTTACCATTTAGAAATTGAAGAGAAGAAGAATATTTAATGAAAGAATGTTGCAACCATCATAAAGAATGAAGAATAGAAAATAAGCACTAAGAACAAAAAACCATAACACCAAATATTGATAATGGAGTTCGACAAGGTTTCCTACGTATCCTGGCCTTTGTCTCAGTGGGGGAGGCTTTCTTATTAATCTTCAATGCTTCAATAATACATCATAAGTACATCAAATGGATTAAAAAATGGCCTGGTTGTGTTCTTGTCGACCTAAATAATCCAACACAACTGACAACATTGAAAAAGGTTGAGCATAGCTCCCAGAAATGGCCTCCAAAGTTCGCTTCCTTAATGGCTTCCCTACATAAAAATGGCTTAAGCTTCACAACTTGGACGAATTCTGCAAATATGAACCTCCCTGGACTGTTAAAAACACCTGGTTTATATAATTTTTGGTTTGGGATCCTATCCCAACTTCCTCCCAAGATCCGGCCTCAAAAAGGGATCCAAGTCCTCATTTTTGGGAAAAATCCACCAAAATTAGCATAAAAATAAATAAAAATTCCTTTTCCAAAAGTAAAAAACCCAAATTTGGAAAACATGTGCTCCATCCCCTTTCTCCAGGCCCTTGTTCATATGTATGGCCATGTGGCCATGCGCTAAGCACCTATTCCCTAGTCCTCTAGATCCATGGTCGTATCGTGTTGCATGTGGCCAGCGCTAAGCCTAATGTCACCGCGCCCCTGGTCCAACACTTGGTTACATGCGCTTTGGTCGACATGCTAGCCCTGTCGACTGGGTACTTATCCCACATATCTCGCATCAAACCAATTGAAATAATGTTTTTTTTTTAATGGGTAAACAAGGAACACTATAGCATGACTGGTTAGCGCATGGTGGTTAGGTCTTCGCGTGCCCGAAGGTCAGGGGTTCGATCCGCCTGAAGTGAATTTTTTTTTATTTGGCCCTCATTGTCCTCATCTGAGGTGCCACATGGTGCCCTATGATTAGTCCATGTGTCACACCTAGACTGACCCATAAAGCTTAGTCACCTACACAGTCACCCTGCTAAGTCTCCTACACAGTCAACACCGTACGACACACGTCATGCCTGGAGCCTACCATGTCACTGCCACCTATCATGTATGGAGCCTGCCATGTCCAGAGCTTACCATGTTCGACCAATACATTTGGCATGAAAAATCCACCTTTATCCTCTGGATTGAAAATGGGAAGAGGTCATTTTCATACCTTGGGAAACCCCCAACCTAGATCCACTTTAGCTGGGGGAAGTTTTTAAAACCCTCATAAGAAAATTCTTATTGGAATGGTTCCCAACCAACCCCTCATGAATCAGTCTGGAGGAGGATATTACAATCCTGGATAGGGCCATGGTTCTTACCAAAACCTTGGATGGGCTACGATTCCCCAACAACAATATTTCCAAGGAGTTTGAGGCTAGATGCTACAACCTCGTCTCCATTTTTTGGCCACGCTCAATCTTCCATACTTGTCTAAGTTAATGAATGATCCTATGTATCATGATCAGACATGGCCTCACATCTCCACCAAGATTCTTTCGAATTTTAAAAAATTCGAAGGCAAGAATGGTGAGGATCCTGGTGATCACGTCACTACTTTTCACCTTTGGTGCTCTTCGAATTCCCTTAACGATGATTCTATTCGGTTAGTATTGTTTCAATGCACCCTTACGAGGGTCACCTCGAAATGGTATATTGAGCTACCCAGGGGGACATATGAAACCTTTATTCAGATGGTCTTAGTCTTCCTCAACCACTTCCAATTATTGGTTTTGGTATGATGTTGACTTAGAACTTCTTGTCGACCTTACACCAAGACAAGGCTACTCATATCTCAGATCATATCCAAGAGTGGCGTAGATGGAAGAGGTTGATCAAGACCTGCATACCCCTGGAATTCCTCCTAGATTAGTTCCTCAAGTCTCTACTCCCTTATATTTCGAAGGATGTTTCTACATTTGGGGTTACATCTGAGGAAGAAGGGATTTTTAAAGCCCAACAATTAGATATTATATATGCTCAGTCTAGGATTTTATACGATATTCTTCTAGACGCATGGAGGTCAAACTATGACCCTAGAAAAAATCTCGAGCCTCATGTCGATGGCATTGTATGCTCCACCAATGTGAAATCCATAGACTTGATGACAAGCAATTTGAAAGAGTTGTCTCTAAACCAGTCTCTAGGAGGGCCAGGTTGATTTGTGTCCTCCACTCCCACTCAGTCGACGGATGCACATTCTATGAAATTGTTGACCAACCCAAATGGTAAACAACGACCAGGAGGGAATTAAAAGAAAGGAATTGTAATAATCACAGGGGTGGGAGGAATAATAATAAACCCAAGGAGAATGGTAATAATGAGAATTCGAATAATAATGCTGGTGAGGGAAAGAAATAAAGGCGGAAGATGAAGTTTCCATGTAAGCTTTGTACAGATGATCACCTTACCCATGTATGCCCCAAAATCTTAAAAGTTTTGAGGCTTTTATCTTTGTCTCTTGTCGTGATGACTAATCCTTTTTCACATAATCAACACATGGCCTCGAGTTCCTCAAATGCTGGAAATGCGGCGAGTGGGAGTCAAAACCCATCGACACAAGACAATGACTGTTTATGTACCAATATGGTTAAATATGAGGTTAATGTAGCCACTTGGTCTTGCGATTATATTTCTCCATAGACTCTTCTTGGTCTAGAGTCTCCCCCTCCTCCGAAGACACCCTTACAGATCAAAAAACCAGATCCCCCATCTCATATTCTGAAAGGAGTACTCAAGCACTCTACCTACAATCCTAATGCTAGAGCCTCAGATAATTACTCTATTGTTGAGAATCTGGGTCAAACCCCTTGTGCAATGTCGGATTTGGAGGTACTCTAGAAGTGTCCTTCACAAAGGAATGCCTTTCTATCTGCATTAGGAGCTCCAGATCCTTGTGGCTCGAAATTTATCAAGTCTGACACCACATATGTGAATCCTTGCTTTCATTATCATGTGGAATTCCAAATCCATGTGGGTTACTCAAAGTATACCATCAAGCGTATTGTTATTGATGAAGGCACTGCAACATGTGTGATGTCCCTAGTCTTTTGGAAATCCCTCATCTCTCCAATCCTTTCTCAGTTTATGACCAGGTTGACTTATTTTGACAGTCGTTCCTTCCACCCTCATAGTATTATTCCATCCTTTCTGGTCCAGCTAGGTGGGAAGATAATAGAGGTGGATGTCGAGGTGGTTGATGCACCCCTCGATTATAACTTGTTACTAGGACACAATTGGACTTACGCTATGACTGCAATCATACCGTCCTTCTTCTATACTCTTTTCTCTCATCTTGATGGGAATATTGTGATGATCAACCAATTGTCCTTTGCGTACACTAGGCCCAATGCATCTGTTGGATCATCAATTCTCGTGATCGACAATTCTCAGTTGACAACTGATAATATCAATGTTAGAATGTATTCATCCCTTATGGATACCTTTGACTTCATGGAATTGGTTCATCATATATACTCCATGTCCAATAGGTCTGCTTCGTCAGAGAGATCTATTCATTTCCACACTTCCTATTTTAACGGTCCTTGGACCCTACCTTCTTCGACTATGTCTTGTGAAGGTAAGTCACATACTGGAATGGCCATGCCACTATCAGTAGCAGAGATTGTGTATCAATTTTTTCTTGACTCTTTCACTGATCCAGATCATGTTCCCTTGCAGACGAACGAGGAGGATATTGTTCTAAAGCATGTGAGGGACACTTCATTGTCTTGTTCATGTGACTGCCTTGATGAGACTTTACCTTGGGATGAAGCTATAATAGAGGCCATGAATGGTTCTAACAAGCCATAGGATGATATGCATCATCACTCTTATTTTCTCCCAGAACTTGCTAGAATCGAACAAGATGATTTTAGATCTACCTTGAGCGAGATAGTAGGTCATGCCATAGTCCACTTGATATGAATGACATTTATGCCAAAGGAAACATGGTGAGTATCTCTCCTACCATCACTATCGATATCTCTTGTACCCTTGGCAAGGTTGAAAATGTATATATCGGTGCAGATTGTTTGCCAAAACAAATTTTGATCTACACTGAGCTCTTCAAGGAATTTTGCGGCGTATTCTCTTGGTCATATGAAGAGATGCTAGGAATCGACCCTCTAACTGTCGAACATGAGATTAAAACCTATCTAGATGCTAAACCTATTCGAAAAGGATTTAGAGTTGTCAATCCTAGGAAGGGCCCTACCATTAAGGCATTGGTAGAAAAACTGCTTAATGTTCGCTTTATCTACCCGGTTCCTTTAACTGAATGGGTATACACTCCCATTTCTGTGAATAAAAAGCAAGGAACCATCAATGTATGCATGGATTTTCATGACATGAATCAATCCTGTCCCAAAGACAACTTCCTGACACCCTTCATTGATTAGATTCTCGATGAGTGTGTGGGAAGTGAAGTTTCTTCTTTCATGGATGTATTTTTAGGGTATAACCAAATTTATATTAAACCTGAGGACCAACATGAGACGACATTTATTTTCCCTTGGGGTACTTTTGCATACCGAAAGATGCCTTTCATCCTTAAATCCATCGGAGAAACCTTCCAACATGTTATGACCTTCACATTTCACTATCTCAAGAATATAGTCCAAGTCTATCTCGATGATCTTGCTGCTCATTCTCGTAAGAGACTGGATCACACTAAGTACCTTCAGATAGTCTTTGAAATATGTCTCCATTTTCACATCCATTTGAACCCTCATAAATGCATCTTTTGTGTTAGGTCAGGTCAACTTCTAGGATTTTAGTCTTTCATACTAGGATCATGGTAGATTCGTTAAAGGTTGAGGCAATACTTCAATTTCCTCCCCTACGCACTATTCGTCAACCTCAAGGTTTACAAGGGAAATATAACTTTTTACGACGGTTTATAGTGAACTATGCCAATATTACTAAGGGTTTCATGTGTCTCTTCAAGAATGACACTCCTTTTATCTGGGATGAGCGAGCCTAGAAATCCTTCAATGCTTTGAAGAAATCTTTGGTATTGATGCCTTTGATGAAGTCTCCAAACTACGGTAGAGATTACTTGCTTTATGTCACCACGTCTAAAGAGATGATTGGTATGGTGTTGGTTTAGGAGGATGACGAGCTCCATGAGGACGTAATGTAATATCTTATTCGGCCCCGAACTCAAGTATTCTCATGTTGAAAAGCTATCTTTGGTTACCGTTCATGCAGTCCAACGATTACGACAGTATATATTTCTTTGCAAAACAACTGTGGTTTCTTATGTCAATCCATTTCAATACGTCCTTATGAGGTGTCTCATAGGGGCAAGGTACAATAAATGGATTGTCATCCTACATGAATTCAATCTCGATTTCACTTCTGTGAAGTCCACAAAATCATTAGTTTTTGCATAGTTAATATCTAACTTCCTTTGAATAGACGAGGATGTCATTCATGTTGATTCATTTGCAAATGAACATATTTTCCTTGTCTCATTGTCAGACCCCTGGTGTGGAGATATTTTTCTCTATCTTCAAACTTTGGAGTTCCCTCAACATATTTCACGAGATGATCGACGACGTATACGGTACCAAGATAAGAACCATCTTATCATCGACGACACTCTGTATCATTAAGGAGCATAAAATATCTTACATCATTGTTTAACTCACAAAGAAGTTGAGTCTATTCTAAACAAATTCCACAGTGGGGCTTGTGGTGGTCATCTATCTGGGCTTGCGACAACCCAAAAAAATTTGTGAGCCAGTTATTTTTGGCGATCTATCTTTAAAGATTGCATCAAAAGACTTAAGAAGTGTCACCTGTGCTAGGTGTTCACTCGAAAAATGCGCTCGCATACAACCCCTCTCTATCCAGTCGTTACCGTCTATCCCTTCACCAAGTGGGGGGTGGAATTTATGGATTTCAACCCAAATTCAGCTAGGGGGCATCAACACATTATTGTGGCCATCGACTACTTTACTAAGTGGGTAGAGGCCATGCCTACAGTTAAATCCAATGGAAATATTTCTACCTTCTTTGTATTCAATCAAATTATAGCCAGGTTCGGAATCTCAAGTGAGATTGTCACTGATCATGGCAGTCACTTTCAGAATGAAATGATGAAAGAACTAGCATCAAAACTGGGGTTTAAGCATGGTCATTCTTCCCCTTACTACCCCCCAGGAAAATGGACAATTAGAGGTTGTGAACAAGTCTCTCAAGACAATTTTTTAGAAAACTATTAGCTAGAGCAAATATGACTGGCATATCATGCTTTATCCAGCACTTTGGGCATACCAAAACTCGGTCAAGAATTCCACCAGTTTTTCTCCTTTCTAGTTATTACATGGTGTGGAGTCAATCTTACCTATTGAATGTGAAATCCATTCTCTCATATTTGCAGTTGTGCTCCTACCTGACACTTCCAATCTTGAACAACGCCTCATGCACCTAGAGAGTCTAGATGAGAAGCATCGAGACACCTCTATGGCTATCGAAGTGGATAAAAGACGTGTCAAGGTCCAATACGATATGTTTGTATGTCCTTGGAAATACGCCGAGGGTGACTTGGTCCTTCTATATGATCGATCCAAAGAACCACTAGGGGCAGGCAAGTTCAAACCCATGTGGCACGGTCCCTATATCGTGCGACGTGTCTTAGAAAAAAGAGCCTATGAATTAGAATATTATGAATGGACCATGCTGGATAAGCCCAGAAATGGGCTCTATTTGAAAATATATTACGCTTGAGCTCCAAGCTTGGGTGTAACTCTTTGTATACTAATGTATTTTAGTGTATATATCGTTTCCATTTATTTTTATCTTCGGCTTGCTTATCAAGTGTTCCCTTGGTTGGGAGATGTCAATGGAGTCTTTGATCTACATAGGATTCACAGATGGGGCCAGTCATCATACACAAAAATTGGCTTATGCTTCTCGGGTTGTTTACTCACTCGAGGGTCTATTGGTGTCTTCAGGTGGCGTTTTCCTAGGGCCATCCATGAATAATGTGGCCAAATATAGCATCATTATAGAACTTTTGCATGATGCCATTTCACATGATATTCACTCATTAGAATTTCTCCTTGAATCCCAGTTAGTAGTATGTCAATTGAACGACAGTTACCATGTGTGTGACCCTACTCTACTCCGATGATTCTTATGGGTGTGAATTTTAAAACGACAATTTTTATTTTATTACTTATCATCACATACTTAGAAGTTCTAATTATGTATCCGATGCATATGCTAATTTTGTTTTAGATTGACATTTGTCACATAACTAAAGCAAAGAAATTGCTCTCATCAATGTACACATTGTAACATAATTAAAGTCGAAGACCAATGTTTTTATATATATTTCAAAAAATATGATGTTATAGTACAAAATTGGGGTTGAAACCCTCCAAAATACATATACAGACGATCATACAATAGTCATGGATTCTATGCCTATGGCACCATATGAGTGTCATGATAGCAGAATATGGAATTTGTGATACATAGAAAGAGTTGTACCCAAGAACGAGGCACACCTACCACCTTCCAGTACATAGCCTCTGACAAATCCTCCACCTGAACCATGGGAATCCTCTGCATCAAATGAGATAGGTTTCCCTACATGTTTTGAAGCACTCTCTCTACATCCCCTCCCACTTCTTCATCTCCCCAGTGCCTTCGTCGATGCCATGGATGTTTGTCCGACTGTCATGTACCTACTTTTGCATCACATACATGTTTAGTTAGTACTTGACATCATCCAAAAATATTTTTGTTTCCTATACAAAAATTTAAAAAAATGAAATATTCAAAAACTTTGACTTACCTATGTCTCTGTAGGTAGAACCTGGTGGTAATGGCATGTCTGGATCTCCTCTAAAGTCAATCCCTGCATAAGTATATTCATCCATAGCCATCACCTACCGACTCCACTAGAAGAAAAAGTCATCGTTGTAGGGTTTTGGCACCCTACCACCCCCCTGTCGTCTCATCACCTTGGTCCACCGTGCCATGGATGGATCATGAGGTCCACGTGGAATAATCTCAAATATAGGGCCTAGACCTAGAACCTGCTCAAAGAAAAAAATTAAAAGGATAGACGTGAACCGAATGTTCCTCTTTCTACCCAGTTTGTAGTCTGTCATCTGGCTCTTCATGTTGGCTAGCAGTGAGGTGCACCGATCGTACACCATGGTTCAAAAGAACTCCATTGAATAGAACATAAGTGGCCTCAATGCATGGTGCAAAGAGGTCAATCATGTGATCCATGTCAAAACTAGGACAACAATCTTGAGACTTGGATTGTTGATCACTCTGATTGGCAGTTGGATCCCTACCTTCTTAGTCCCTGCAATGCAATGAGTGGCTATGTAATCCTCTATATTCATGCCACTCCCAACTCCCTGGGCTTTGAGTTTTACCACTATTACAAGGGAAAAACTCTCTATGGCCAAGGGTAAACCACAAAAAACAGGTATGACTGTAGAAATCAACTCAATTCCAACATATGCTATATAAACTAATGTGCAATATAAGAAAGAGGCCTACCTCGATCCAACGTTTGATGATGTTCCACCATTGAGCATTTTGAACCAAATCTTTATACGTGCAAGACGTTCTCAACAAACAAGCAGAGCAAGTATACAATGATAATATAAAAGGGGTTAGCATGTCAGATAGCATAATCCATTAATAAACATTACAAACATGCCCATGGATAATAATCATATATTTGCAAGATATCAATAGGATGGGAAAGGAGTATTTCTATTAATAATTGATCAGCAGAAGTGACAACGATACAGATTTCTATGTCAGCATGGTTTGAAACCAAGAAACCAAGTACCTTCCAACTGGGTCTCCAACACTTCAATCCTCCACCAAAGGCAAGATCATAGGAAAGAGGCAATGAGGTACTCTCAATAATAGGGAAAGATCTTGGGGGCTGAACATTGTGTTCAGACTTGAGGGACAGAGGGATGCAGACTCAATATGAAGTAATTTCTCTAGAGTAAATTTGCTCTCAAATTTGAATGCTTTCCCCTTATTTTCCATAGGTCAAAACTCCCACTCATATACCTTCTCACAACTCCCACTGCATGTGCAATATTTGGTCTTGTGCAATTCATTCCATACACCAAGCTACCAACTGTTGATGAATATGGGACCCTGGACATGTATTCTATCTCCTCCTGTGTCTTGGGACACATTTCCTTAGTTAATTTGAAATCACTGGCCAAAGGTGTACTAACTGATTTTTCATTCTGCATTCTAAACCTCTCCAACACCTTCTCTGTGTACTCACCATGAGACAATGTCAGTTTGCGATTTTTCCTGTCTCTTGTTATTCTCATACCAAGGATTTTCTTTGCAGCACCCAAGTCCTTCATCACAAATGAATTGGCTAATTTCTTCTTGAGCACATTTATATCCTGC
>ML790529.1:123828-139696 GCA_009831015.1 Picea engelmannii | reverse complement strand
TACTACACATGCATTATGTTTTGGAGGTTCAGACACTTTTCTACAGGGATATGTTGATTCAGATATGGAAGGTGATAAAGACAGTAGGAGGAGCACCACAGGGTATGTTTTTACTATAGGTGGAACAAAAGTAAGTTGGATTTTGAAACTACAAAAGGTTTTTGCACTTTCAAAAACAGAGGCAGAGTATGTTGCTCCTACAGAGGCTAGTAAAGAGATGATTTGGTTACAAAGGTTTATGGAGGAATTGGGAAAGAATCAGGAGAAAAACAAGTTGTACTGTGATAGTCAGAGTGCCATTCACCTTGCAAAGAACTCAACCTTCCATTCAAAGACTAATCATATACAGTTGAGGTACCACTTCATACGATCCACCTTGGAAGATGGAAAATTGAAGCTGGAAAAGATACACACTAGCCAGAATCCTGCAGACATGTTAACAAAGGGAGTAACCAGGGAGAAACTGAGTTCTTGCTTAGTTTCAGTTGGTCTTCAAGAATGAAGATGAAGATGAGAAATTTTCCAAGTCCAAGAAGGTTCAAAGTTCAACATATACAACAGCGGTGGAGTTGTTGAGATCAGTATCCAAGTGGGATATTGTTGGTTGTGGAGCATGATTATCTTCCTAATTTAGAGGTCTTTTACTTTCAGTCATGTTTATACCCCATGAAGTATTTACACCCCAGAAGTATGTACACTCTTCCACGCGGGGGAGTGCAGAGGGGGGGTACCCCCTCTGCGGGGTCTGGGGGGGCTATCCCCCCGACTGGTGGGTCTGGGGGCAAGCGGGGCTTCGGGGGTGAAGCCCTCGAAGAAAAAAATTCCTTGTAAAAGTATATTGTAATCTCATTGTAAATCTGGACCATTCATTATAAGGTCACAGATCTAACGGTAGAGATTATGTTAAGGTTTTTTTCCCTAGAAGGAAACCCTATTTTATGAGGGAAATGTATTTTGGCTATGGATGATGGTGAATATTGTACTCTGAGAGAGGAGACTGTGAGAGAAAGAAGAGGAAGTTACAACGGGTTTTGATGTAGGTTGTATCCCTTCATTTGTTGGATAATAATAAATCAAGGACTTGGCAATTTCTCTGGTGGACGTAGCCCACATTGGGTGAACCACGTAAATCTGTGTCTCTCTTGTATTGTGTGTCTTCTGTGTTTTGTTTCTGCATTTGTTTTATTTTATTGCTCTACGGTCCTGTTTTTCTAACAACTAGTCGATAGAGAAAACTTTGTAGCGATATCATCTTTCTAAGGCCATGCTAAACCCAAAATTATGATGACACAAGGACTCAATAAATTTGTGCTCTATTCAAAGGTGACACAACTGTTTCCAATTACAATATAGTACTCCCTTCTCACCCTTATGTTTTTTTTTCATAACAAATGTATGCTATGATACAGAGGATGCAATGAGTGTCGCAAGTAAGCAAAACTAGTTCCAGTAGTGGAACGTACCTATTCTTAATGCAAGGGAATGCATGCGGGAGATGGACACTTGGGATGATGTTCCCTCCAGGGTATAGGGTGTCAAATTGCGAAGGATATAAACAAGGCTTTGCTTGGTTGAGGATGCAAACTTCTTAGGCAATGGTTTATAACACAAAGTGAGAACTGGCTAAAGGCTCAATACTGCAAGCGAGGGCATGGGATGCAATCACAACTTAACGCAAAAAAATGTCATTTTGTATATCTTTTAGTCTACTTGGTGTGAAAAAGGTGTAAACTTGTGCCAAATAGACATCTTTTCAAATTCAATTTACGAGTGTGAAAAAGACAAGTTCACTTGGAAATATTTTCATTTTTTGGTAGCGAGTCAGAAAAGAGATTAACTAAGACTCGTGACCTTTCAAATCCAAATTTAACCAGCGTGAAAGGGATAAATCACTCAACGATCTTTTTAGTTTTTAGATGAGTCATAAAAGAGATTAACTGAGACTCGGTTTTGCTATTCTAATCAACATGTAAAGGGGGAGGCCAAGGCTCCCATCTCTACCTTCTGCTAAAAGTCAGTACCTTGCGGATAGTTGACAAAATCTTGGGAAAACCCAAGGATTTCCAAGTCAAGGAGGATAAGTTTCTAATGGAGGATACAGTCTCCTTGATGGTTCGAATAATGTCTCTTAATGGAAAATACATAGGTGAGGGGATGAGATGTCCCATTAGGTTGTCTGAATCAAAGGGAACCTTGTCAGGACTTGGAGGGAGAGCATTTGGGGGAAGAATAAATATCTCTCATTCAAAAGGGGGAGGATTTGGAATGTTGATTACATGAATAAAATGTGCATCATTCTCTTCAGGGAGAGTAGGGTTTACCAGAGATTGCACCAGTGTGGCCACTTCTTCAATTATAGGCTAAAGAGGATGAATAGTAATCACGGTAAGAGATGCTTCACCCTTAATAAAGGGGGTGAGGTCGAGAGAATATTTTTTCAGTGGAACCACCGAGACGATCAAGGGAGAAGTGGTGTGAGGAGAAACCATGGATGGCTCAGAATCTGAAGGGCTCTTGGGTGAGCCCCACGCTTTTGGTATCTCAGCAATAATCGGACACAAATGAGTAAGGTGACTTCCTTCGCAAGTCCTGCAAAGGAATTTAGGATTACGTCTGAGGCATATAGGATTCTCGATGTAACTGGCAGGGGAAAGAGATTTGTCTTCTGTATGATGAATAGAGGTGGGAGATGCGACATGCCCCCAACATAATTGGTAGAGGTTGGGGGAAATTTGTGGACATAGTTTGTATAAGAAGTCGACCCATTGTTATCGGACTAATTGGTAGGTGCAGACACTAATAGATCTCCCTAGATCCACCTGGATCTAGAACAAAACATGACAGGACATGACTCTTTCCCTAAGTTTTGACCATTGAATTAACTAGTAGGAAGGAACAAGTAGCATACCTTTATATCGCTTCCTAGGGTCTTTGTTGCTCCCACTTTGCTTCGATGCTCTCATGAGGTCAATACCAAGACAACACAAACCAACCAAAGTGAAGATAGCACAATATATTCAACAGTCAACTTATGTGTATGATCAAGGAATTACACAATAAAGTGAGAATAACTTTATGGGAAAGGGACATGCCACTATATCATATTAATTGAAAGTAAAGATTACAACCTGATAGCCTTGATGTGACAAGCTTCCTTTCAATGACTCTTGGCTCCAGCACACACACTTTCTCAATCCTTGTATGAAGAAGATCAAAACCTCTTGATAGACTTGCTGAAGTCTTCAAGTTGTTGTTCAAGCTAAGTCCTTCACACAATTCTTTCACCAATTCTCCAATGAATCTTGCTTAACCTTTTCCATGAGAATTCCCTCAATATATAGGAGAGAATGAGATAGTTACTTGGATAAGAATGATCCCAAAATATCAGGGAATCTAGTACAAGGATAACCATTCGAATGCCAACCCATTCTTCTAGAAGATTCCCTTATAGAAACATCAAGAATTCATATTTTTCGATGCTTTAGGAAGAGTTCGCACCCTGGCTATTCAGCACAGTGTGAAAAGTTTGCACCCTGGCTTAAATAAGCCTACAAGAATGGGTCATTCTCACACCCAAATGTATTAGTAGCCTACGAATCTTCTTCAAAAATGAGTTTTTTGGGAAGAGATGAAAGTAACTTTTCTCAGGAGAAAGTTCTTATGAAGAGCCCGAGTATAGAATCATCAATACATCATCATGACGACCAAAATCATGGGTAATATAATTCCCCCCAAAGTATGAGGTTGGAACCAGTGACAATCGAAAGACTTTGTAAGCTACATCTATGTTTCGGAAACCAGGAGCACACCTAATCGGAAACCTGCAAACAACCAAGCATATGTAGAATATCATATATACCAATTATGAGGTAGGCATTCCCATACTCAGATCATAGACAGATGAAATTGTAGACATAGGTCATGGCCACCAATCATACACTATGGATCCATGCCGTCAAAATATAGCATAGCCACGAGGAATACACTGTGGATCTATGCGAGAAATTTCAAATTGAGACGACATAGCCACGAGACATACACAGTGGATCTATCTGTCACAGATTATACATAATCCATCGCAACCTGAACAAAAGAGATGATATCCAGGGTCTTCAATCTCATCGCCCAAAGTACGAATCTAACCATGTGATTACATGTGTTGAAGTCGAACATGGAAGAAACCACTTGATTACCGATCATTGATGAAACTGTTAACAAGTGCGAGAGAAATCACCATTGATGTCAATGACTCCCAAGGTACTATAGTACAATCCATTGAGTGTGAATGAGTGATTCGAAGTCAAACATCTAATGGAATCTTTCAATCAAGGGTCAATGATGTAAACCCACTATCGAAAGCGAGGAAACCTGTCATTGAGGCATACAGGCTCCAAGGTACCAAATAATTTCTAAGTCTTGATTCTGGATAATGAGCTGAAGTCGACAGAACAAAACTTGTCACAGGAGGGCCTTGATGTATCCCCCATCAATGATACGATATGAGTAGCAGATTTTGAAGGTGAAACAGAGTATGATGCAAATTGGACTGGACACAGGGAAGGCCGACACAGAGAGAATGGATAACTGTAGATGGCCGACTCAGTATAGGTTTCAGATGGACTTCTCTTGAACATATGAATGACACAACCAATGATTTGGTAGTATTGAATCAAAGATGACACGGGAAATGACCTTGTAGCAAATCGAATGAGAGACAAATGGATTTCCCAAACCGGCTTCAAATGATGAATAGGGGGTGTCATGTTCAAGAGCAACACTCACTGCCAATCAATACGAAGATGATAACATATCCCTTTCCCAAATTTTCCCCCACCATTTGTGGTGAGTACCTCTTTATTTTTACGCAAGCTTGAGGAGGATAACATATGCTTGTTGATATAATCTTATCCTTCGGATAAGTCCTTTAGAGTATGTTTAATGAACCCTAAGAAGGAGTGGTTCGGTCTCATTACGGGTCTGTCGATGTTTGTTTAATGAGTCCAAAGATAGAAAACTCGAAGGTTTTTCATGATTATAGAGTTTGGAAAAACACTTAAAAGAGAACTCTCTCAGTTCCTTTTTCGTAAAATAGTCTGGATGAGACCGAAAAAGAGATAAATTATCGCTCACCAGACGCTTACTTCAGATACTTTATTGAGCGTGAAAATAGCAAGGTCACTCGGCTATCTTTTCATGTTTAGAGAGTCTGAAAAGAGCTTAAAGAGGACTCCAGGGGGGTTCCTTTTTTGTATAACCTTGTTGTGCCCAAAAAAGTGATAAAAGTATGCTCAATCGCGTTCTCATGTATTTTCGAGTGCAAGAACGGACAAATACCACGCTCAAGGTTTTATACAAAAACCATAAAAAACAATAAAAAACATGCGATGACAAAGAAAAAATATGTCTGTATCCCTATTTAAGAACATGAAGTCATTATGCCTGCAAAAGTTACACTTAAAAGGACATTAGGGATTAGGGTTTAATAGATAAATAATCATAAAAAACCAAATGACATAGTAAAAGTAAATAAAAAGGAGTAAAAACTCTTTTTACCATATCATTTTTACCTTTCCACTAATGAGCTCAAAAAACCCCTCTTTTACCCTCAAAGTTTGGCGTCAGATTGCAGGAGTTACGAGCGTCCATTCAGCGAGCCGTCAACGACTGTAAGGTAGGCTCTTTGTCTTTTACACTTTCATGGTTTAATTTTTCATTTCCATTGGTTAAAAATTCATTTATGAGTTGGTTTTAGGAGCCCTAATTGCGCACTTCCATTCTCACAGGTGGGCTACACGGGACTTGCGAGAATGGGGCATTCTCACAAGTGAGCCCATAACAGCCTACGAGGTTCTCACACTATGCACAAAGGGCACCTACGAGAACCGCAAAGCTCAATTTTTTTTTTAAAATTTACCCAATGAAAAAGAACCAAATCATGAAAAAAGTTGCTAATCTTCTTTTTGTGTTCCTTATGTAGATAATTGGCCATCAAAATGGTTCTTGAATGGCACGAAAGGGAGCACGAAGAAGACAATGCAATTGTCGAAAATCATCCACCTACTATCACTGCTTTGAGAAATTGTGGCCTCCTGAAGTACTTTCGTATCCCGGGCATGAGGGCCCAAGTCAGGTTGTTAGAGTACCTGGTGCGTATGTGGGACCCTGATCAACAGGTATTTCATGTGGGGGTCCACACACTGTCCTTAGATATTGAGGACATTTACTTTTTGACTGGATTTTCATGGAGGGGGTACTATGTGAGCCTGACTAGTAGCAGAGGTGGTGGGTTTCCCATGAGTGAGTACTGTCATTTACACTGTGTTCTCGAGGCAGAGAGAAAGAAAGGAAAAGTACCTATTTGGGGGGTACGAGATTTGACCCTCCGTACTATCCTATTCACCATATCTTGGATGGATGGGAGTTTTTCTCATCAAATAGCGTTACAGATTTACTTCCAGTATGCTATTGAGTGTACTGAACCTCATGTTTTCAACTGGGCAGATGCAATGCTTCGTAGCGTAAAAATACAGTTGAACAAATGCAGACGAGGCAACCTGAAGAAATTTGGATACAGATCTTTGCTAGTGTCTTTCTTCCTTGAGAGGGTTCCTTTACTGAGGCTGCAGGTTAAGTGGAATTTACTGGCTTCCAGGGATCCTAAGATGTTGAGATGGTGTCAGCTTATGGCCCGGCATGTAGCTGGACCGATCATCAAGTATGATAATACTTTCTTTGACTGGGTTCAACCAAAGATGTTGATGGTTGACGACTATGCTTATGCCGGTTTTGATTTCCAAGGAGATTCAGACTTAGTACTACCAGAGGATGATCAGTGGGGGGAACTTGGTAAGAAGTACACACATTTTTTTCTTTTTAAATGTTTTTGTGAATTTTTATCATATTCAAATGTTTTTGTTTTATAAGTTCATCCAAAGACTAAATACAAAATCATTGTTGATGACACAGATGTTGGAACTTATCGACCTCCTGGTACTTCTCCCATTTAGTGGCGAGGAGAGGTAGCAGCAGCGCCACAATATGCTGAGGATTATCAAGTAGTGGAACAAAACCTGGAGGGCTTGACCGTAGATATTCCAGACATGTCTCTAGAAGAGGTTCCATGGCGCGATCAGGGTCATACTGTAGGAGTGTCAGGGTCCATGAGTCGACTACTCCGTAGGGTTTCTCGGGAAGTCGTGTGTTACCGTGAACATCATCCATGATGTCACTTTGTAGAAGTTATGAGCTTAAGATTTTGACATTTTGGTCTTTGGACAGACTTTTTTGTAAAAAACTCTTTTGATCGTTATATATACAGACGGCTTCTACCGGTTTATCATGTGTTGTGTAAAACTTGATGTGATTGATTTATAAATGATTCAAATGTCTGTCTAATACATAGTTAGCCAATGCATCTATTAATGTATTTAGACATCTAGGAAAATGTTGATATTCAATGTAATCAAAATAACGCTCCAAGAGGCAAATTTGCAAATACACCTGTAACAAAGAAGAACTTCAAATAGTGTAGACATTACTTAACTATAGTACTACAAGTTGTGAATCAAGTCACATGACCAAATGACGAATTTCGAGTGAGATAGCATCAACCAATAATTCAATAACAGCGCTATACTCTGCAATGTTGTTGGTCACACGGCTGAGGCACACACCTCGTAAGGAGACAAGTTTGTTTGTAGGGGCGTAAATTTCCCATGCATTGGAAGCAAGGTTCTGAGTACTACGGCTAGCGTCGTCAGCGAAGCCAATATAGGGTAGCGAAGACTCCAACATCTGAAAATCAAACACAATGTCACATAAGGGCAGAGACCAAATAATGACAAAAACAAACTATAGTAACACACAAAAAGTATGATACAATAAAACTACAAGTACTTGTGCACAGATGATTTTATGCATAGTACTTCTTCAAGTACAACCCATTCCTAGATCACTCAAAGGGATACCATTGCAATCTACTAACTCATAAGCTCCTTTTTCCAAAACTCGTCTAACGATATAAGGACCTCACCACATGGGTTCAAATTTCCTAGCTCCTAACATATCTCGATATTGTTCATAGAGAATAACAAGATCACCTTCGGAGAAAATGCGAGGCTTGACATGCTTGTCGTATTGGGCCTTGACATGCTTCTTCTGAGCTTCTATGACTAGGGTGGCATCACATCGAGTTTCGTCTAATCACATAAGATATAATAGACGTTCTTCCTCAGCAGAAGTGTTGGGTAGGAGTTCAACAACTAGCTTTAAAGAGGGTATCTCACATTCAATTGGGAGAATGGCTTCCACACCATAGACTAACCGAAAAGGTGTAAACCCAGTAGCGAACTTGACGGATGTCCGGTACGCCCACAATGCTGAAAATAACATTGTGTGCCAACTTGTTTTATGAATCCCTATCATTCGTTGGAGCATAGTTATGAGAACTTTGTTAATCGCTTCGACTTTTCCGTTGGCTTGTGGATAATAGGGCATTGAGTTATCATGGCGAAGACCCAATTTTTCAGTAAGTTCGGACACCATAAAATTCCTAAAATGGCTACCATGATCAGTGACGATATCTTGGGGAACACCAAAACGAGCTATGATGTGATTAAAAATGAACAATGTTGGGGTCTTTCCAGTGTTGTCAAATGTTAGCATCACCTCGGCCCATTTTGTAAAGTAATTGATGGCTACAATAATGTAACCATGCCCCTCAGCCGAGTGAGGGTGACATGTCATGAAATTGATGCCCCATTTCGCAAAGGGACCAATTGAGAGCATAGGGTGAAGAGGAGAGAGATGTGACCGTATATTCTAATTATAGGTCTGGCAAGCATGGCATTTTTGAACAACTATGATGCAGTCGTTAAACAAAGAAGGCCAAAAATACCCTGCGCATAAGATCTTATGGGCAGTAGCATACCCAGACATATGACCACCACATGCTCCAGAATGGCAGTCATTTAGAGATTTCTCGGCTTCGTCGAACATTAGGAAACATCGAAAAATAGAGTCAATCCCCTGATGATAAAGAGTATCCCCGAGGATAATGTATTGACGAGCTTGATAGTGTATGCGATGTCGGTCAGTACTAGAAAAAGTTGGATGGAAAGTCTAGGTTTGGATATATATAATGATATCCCCATACCAAATATCATCAGTGCTAATAAGGAAAAGAGATTCATCGGGTAATGAATCAACTGCTACATTTTCTATTGCAGAATGGGGAAAGTCGCATATCAACTCAGCAAAAAGCAAGGACTTCTTGGACTTGGCCCGTTCGAATTCCAAGTCAAACTCCTGGAGTATCACAATCCATTTGGAGTATTTTCCCCCTAGAAATTGACGTGTCAAAATGTGTTGCATAGGGTTACAATGAGAAATCACCGTAGTCTTGTGCGAAAGGATATAGTTCCGGAAGCGTTGGAAGACTTGGATGGTAGCCAAGTCTAGTTTCTCGACATGTTGGTACTTGATTTCAGTTGGCATGAGACTTCGACTCAAGTAGTAAATAACATGTTCGTCGTTAGCATTATCCTCTTGGATGAGAACCATGCCAATGGTGTAATCCGAGGCAGCAAGGTAAAGGAAATAATCGCGACTGTAATCGGGGGGGAAAGAGAAGCGTAGCACGGGTTAGGGACAAATTCAAAGCTTCAAAAGCATTGTTGGCAATGGTATCCCAAATGAACTCCGAATCCTTTTTTAATAGCCACGTAAATCCACGAGTTATCTCGGCATAATTTGGGATAAAACGACGAAGAAAGTTTTCTTTCCCCTGCAAACTTTGCAACTGGCGAAGAGTAGAAGGAGGAGGGAGATTAATGATCGCCTCAACCTTTAAAGGATCCACCCGGATCCCTTGACGCGAAACGATAAAACCTAGAAAATGGTCGGATTCCACGCAAAAAACACACTTGTGAGGATTCAAATGTATACAGTAGAATCGATAGTGAACAAAAATGGCTCGGAGGTGGGTTGGGTGATCGACTCTACGCATAGAATGAGCAGGTAAATCGTCCAAATATGGTTGAACGATATGCTTTATATTATGGAAAGCATAAGACATAGCACGTTGAAAAGTTGCGCCAGCGTTCTTGAGACCGAAAGGAAGTTTCCGATAGGAAAAAGTACCCCAAGGACAAATAAAAGTAGTCTTATGTTGATCCTTGGGAACAATGTTGATTTGATTATATCCGGAGAAACCATCCATGAGAGAGAATATTTCACTTCCGGCGCAATCATCGACAATCTGATCGGCGAAAGGGGTAGGAAAGTTGTCTTTTGGACAAGCTTTGTTGATATCCCTATAATCAACACAGACATGAATCGTACCTTGTTTCTTGTCAATCGGGACAAGATTGGAAACCCAGTCTATGAGAGCCATCGGATAAATAAAGTCGGATTTCAGAAGTTTCTCAACTTCGAGCTTTATAGCAGCCGCTTTACGTGGGTGAACTGGACGAAGGCGTTTCCGGACAGGTTTAGCATCAGGGTATGTCGTTATCTCATGTATCACAATATCAGGGTCGATACCTGGCATTTCTTCATAACTCCAGGCGAAGATATCACGAAATTATTTAAAAAGGGACGTATAGGTGACTATTTCGTCAGGGGAACACGAACCTCCAATATGGACATTTTCGACGATTCCAGGTTTGACGGATATGTCAAGGGGAATAGTGGGAGAGATATTACTTAAGTTCCCTTCAGAAAACACATCGTGTGCAGACGCGGGAACGGTCACAATGACGACAACAGTCGATGGGGTCAAAATTCGTTGGTAGTTCTCAAGAGTATGTTGCTCCAGAAAAAGATGGAACGATGATGTCCATCATCCCAAGGGGTGTCCTCCATGACATACATGATCATCTCGTTGGTGGGAAAAATGACATGGAAAGGATCGGGAGACAACTCATCAAGAGAGGGGGTAGAAAGTGTTGTCGATTAAATGGTCTGATAGGCGGATTCAACTGGACTTAATGGCATTTTGTCACCGAAACGAAGATGATCTCCAGGGTCAGAGACTATCCAGGGGTCGTGATATGCAGGAAGTTCCTAAGGTAAGGTGGAGATCATGTTGATAGAAGCAACCGACAAACGTGGAACATCAGGCGGTGGAATGGGGAAAGTACCCATTAACGAAGAGTCCTTGAGAATGCCTACATCGACGTTCTCATAACCCGGTGGGGTTTTAGCGATAAATGGTACATTGCTAGTATGGGTATCAGAATTAAAGAAGGCAAGTTGTTCGACGGTAACAACCTTTCCTTGATGAGGGAAACGTATGACACGGAAAAGGGTCGACACAACCGTGCGCATGGAATCGATCCAGCTGCGGCCAAGCAGAAGATTATAATCAAGGGGAGCATCAAAGACTTCCACTTCGACTTGGATCGTCTTTCCTTCTAACATGATGGGAAACGAAGGAAGGACACCATAGGGCTTAAAACCAAAGCCATTGAAGGCTTTATGAGTGTTCTGGGATTCATTCAAAGAAGGAAAGCCAATGGCTTTCCAACAAGCAAGAGACATAACACATGTCGAGGCACCCTCATCGATAATGGTTTGAAAAATGTTTTTGTCAAAGACAATCACTTGGATTTGGAACGCGAGTTGAGGGGGTAACCTTGGAATGTGATCTTCCAAGTCAAATATTATTAAATTTGTATCTGTCAGGTCAATTCCACCGATAGCTTTCAACAGTGCCTTCCATTGTGTAGGACAAGTTTGAAGGACTTCAAGGGCTGACATCGAAGAAGGTTCTTGTGCCAGATCTTCAACAATGTTGTAGTTATGGGCTGCACAAGCATGAGGATTGAAAGCCGATTTCTGAACGACACCCTTTGGGGGGGGGTCTCAGAACTGTGTCAAGACTCGGTCATTCGAGATGAAGAGGACCATTGGTAGGTGGAGTCGTTGGAGAGGGTTGTGTCGAGGAAGGCAGTAGATCATCAACCTTCTCCTTAGAAGGAAAATAATCTTTGGCTCGAGTAGTGAGTGCAACGTTGTTCTTCTTAGAATCGCTAGTACACATCAAAACATAGGAGGTGGTAGAAGATGAGGGTTGGTAATGGATGACCAACTGATCCTGTTGTTGAGACGGGAAGGGTTGGGACAAGACAGATGGTGCAGGTGGTTTTGGAGCTCCTTGAAGGAACTTAGTGACCTCGATACATCGTGGACAATATTTTGTGTAGTGATCATCACCACAGATAAGGCAAGGGTATCATGGTTTGCACTTATCCCGATCGTCAACAGGGGTAGTTTTGGTTTGCTCTGCTTGAGAATTATTTTTTCCCTCCTTATTCTTACCTCTCCCCTTTTTAGATTTGTTTTTATCGGTTGGGGTAGATTGGACTACATTTACCTTAGAAGTCTTTCCGGTGGGAGGGGCAGGAGACAAAGCATTTTTAACATTAGGAGAAGAATATTTAGGGTTTGTGCTTGAAGCAAAATGTGATTGGGCTTGGGAAGTACCAATCACACCGTCAGCTGCATGTGAGGCAGCTGGAGTAGTTGAAGTGCTAGAAGTATTAGAACGAGGTAAGTCAGGTAGTAAATCATAAAGGGTTCCCATTTGTGAATAAATGAGGTCAAGATATTGACCATGACTTATAGATTTCTCTTCCGTGACTACGCCACCCATGGAAATGTCCTTACCGATGTCATTCACAAATGATTTTGTGAACCATTCTGCCAGCAACTGATCGGGGAGCTCAAGTTTAATGAGACTTCATCTCCTTCTCCACTCATGGATGTGATCAGATATATGAGTGCCTTTGTTCAGTTTGAAGGAAGTCAAAATCTCGGTCCCCATGTCATAACGGATTGGTAATTGGTAATGCATAAGGAAGGCCATAGCTAGGGTGTTGAAATCAGAGAAGAAACCTCGTGGCAATTCAATATACCACTTCATAACAGAACCGGTAAGGGTTCATTGAAAAAAACATAAACGAATAGAGTCATCCATCAACGAGTTGGATGAACACCATAGGTGAAATGTCATAACGTGATTGTTTGGGTCCTCTCCCACTTTTCCATCAAATTTAGGAATGTCCGATGGAAGCTTGGTTGGTATAACAGGCCATTAGGGAGAGTGATGAATAGGATCATTTAAAATCCTTGACAAATCCAAAAGATCCAAAGTGGTGAGAAAGGGTAACTTTCGATTCACTTGCGGGTACTAGTGGCTTTGGGGAGGAAGCCCTGTCGGCAAACCAGTAGGTCCATAAGCAGTCTGCATATAATGTGAAGACCCAGGCATATTCGGTGGTGGTTGGAGAGGATAGTAGCACATAGGAGTATACCCTGGAACATGGGCTTGAGTTTGAGCATTCACCCCCCAAATGGGATTGAATGAACCTGGATATGGTTAACCCATACTAGGGGGTGTTATGGATGCAGCTAGAAACTGCTTCCCCCCAGTCGTTTGAGGAGGATGTTGTATCAACTGATTCCAATACTGGGCCAAGGACAGAGGTATGTTTTTCCCATAAGGTGGGGTTGGTCCTCCCAGCGAAGGTGGTGTTCCAATTGGGGGTTGTGTTCCAATTGGGATTTGCATTCTAGAAGGAAGTTGCTCACTGAGAGGGGGTTGTGTCATACCACCTTGGTGAAATTGTCCACCGACCGAAAATTGGTAATGTGGAGTGAATGGAAAAATAGTGCCACTAGGATTAGGATTGCCAGTAGAAGACGAAGAAGGTCCTCCAAAAGGAAATTGAGGGAGTGTTGGAACAAAACCGAGAAGAAAGTGCCCAAAAGAAGAAGGACCACCAGGAGAGCCGGATGGAGTTTGCACAGGAATAGGAATCAAAGCATTCAATGCACGGTATCCAGGTGGTAATGTCGGAGTGACGTTGGGCATTCATGGTGTGTTTATAGGAGCAAGACTAACCACAGTAAACCCAGTTGGAACACTCGTAGTAGCTGTGAGATGGGCCATTTCGGCAGGGATGGTAAAGTGATAAGCGGTAGTTACCGGTACTGTCTCTGTACTAGAGATTTCAGAAATCACAGGTGGGTTGATCTCAGAAATCACAGGTGAACCTGGACCAAAAAGGCCCCGTCAAAAAACACCCGTAGACCAAAAAGGTTCTTGGTCCCTAGGTCCAGTCGAAGATCCGAAATACACAAAAATTAAGTCGCCGGAAGACTTTGCTCGCATAAAACATCTCTCAGAATCGGGATGAAGTCGAAAGTCCTCTCGAGTATTTGTAATTCGAAAGTGTTCTAGAGAGTCAGTTCGTTCCACTTGGGGTGTGGTGACGACTGTGACTTCACTTTGTTGAGGAGAGCCCTCAAGTGTACTTGTAGGCAAGGATTGAGAACCTTCCAAATTCTTTGGAGATAAACCCTGCATTCTACGTGAACAATGTGGGGGAGCTATTGTAAACGAGTGACAAACTTCACGAAGAAAATCCTATGGTCAACTTTGACAAACAAACAACACGCGCTAGTAAAAAAAATCTAGAAAGCAAAACCAAGGAAACAAGACCTTCTAATTTTGAAGCCACTAGTTGGTGATGAAATCCAATGTCACAACAACAAGATGAGAAGGGGTTGGGCTAGGGTGGAAAAGTTACGCTGATGACCTGCTCAATTGAATTACACCCTGGTGCAAGCTCCCACACATAATCGTGGGTATACCCTCCAAGGATCCCGAGTGAGTTTGGTCAACGTCAATTCCAGGTACCGTGAAGACTTTCCCCTTCACAGTCACCTCGGGTAAGAACCTAGAAAATAGGCCACTAAGGTCACCACCAAAAACAATAAATCCTGGGGGAACAGTCGACAGTCCGATCCACACGCAAGGGTAGGTTATCTAGCCCAAAATCAACTTAAAAGGCTTCCACTCATCATTGCGGGTATACCTCTGAGTGATCCCCATAATACGTGTAATCTCTACACTAAGATCAACAAAGCAGGGTGAGTAACTCTATCAATATCAATGCGACCTTGGGCTTGACCCTTGTGTGAGAAGGGCTTCCCAGGACAAGATGTCGTAAATGGAAGTTAACACTCCCTAACACAAGATGCTATTTTGTGTTTTGTGCTTTTGGAGAGTGTATCTCTCTTCCTACTCCAAAGCGCTAGCCTAGCTAAATGTTGGTGTAATAGAGCCCTAGAAAAGAGTTACTAGATAAATTTTACAATTGCGCAGTGTTATTAAGAGTTGTTGTTTACTCAAAGGAAACAGAGATGAAACTTATGTTTTATGACTCTAACCCAACAATGCATGGATGAGAATGAAATATAGCAATTTTCGTTCAATGAATCCTATGTATGGGAGGGAAAGAGAAAGTTTTCCAGATCAACCTTGAACTACAATGAAAAATTTCCTTGAAAACACAAATTCCACAAAATCACGTATCAAATAACAATTCTCTATTGTGTCTTTCTCAATAATTTCAACAATTGATTTTCAATGTTTTCGAAGACAAAAAATAATTTTTTGAAAGAAAAACGTTTTTTCACTTTTCAAAAAGGACCCACACCATGATAGTGAGAGTACTAAAAATCAAAAACCAATGAACAAGCAATGATAAAACCCAATCCACTCTTTCAATGAAGGCAAAAATAAACAGCAAACCAATATAGTCTTTTCAATCGCATAAGAAAAGTGATCTTTCAAACAATAAGCAAATGATAAAGACCACGAAACTCAACTTTCAACCGATCACTGATCCTTAACCAATCAAGCACACTCAGATTCAAAAATCAGAGAGTATGGTTATGCCAAGAAAAGTCAAGAAACGAAAGTCAAGACAAAAGTGACAAGAAGAGCCTTTGAAATCCTAAGACTGTTCATGCACGAAAACGAAGACAAGAAAGACACCAATCAATGGTCCAAGAAACT
>ML790529.1:112195-123626 GCA_009831015.1 Picea engelmannii | reverse complement strand
AAAAGTCAAGAAACGAAAGTCAAGACAAAAGTGACAAGAAGAGCCTTTGAAATCCTAAGACTGTTCATGCACGAAAACGAAGACAAGAAAGACACCAATCAATGGTCCAAGAAACTCTTATGAGGCACCTAGACTGATCTGGGAAATTGAAGATGCCAAAACTCAAATCCAAATTTTTGAAAAAATGAGTTCGCAGGCTAGAAATACTACACAGTGCGAGAATCAGTGATTCTCGCAGGTGACCCTTGAGTAGAGTGCGAGAACCTCGCGCTGAACCAAAAGGTAGAGTGCAAACTCTATAGATTCTCGCAGGCTACAATGAAGTGCAGTGCGAGAACCTCTAAAACTAGTCAATTTTTTGGAAAATGAAACAAATTTTGAAAAGGCCTCTAGACGCAGAGGGTCTATCAGGATAACCTGAAGACTCAGAGATTGATAGGAAAGGAGAAAAGTAAAACAAGAGCAAATGGCCACAGAAAAACACCAAAATCCACAAAGAAAATGGGATTGATCCCCAGTGGAGTCACCAATTTTTTTATCGGACTAATCGGTAGGTGCAGACACTAACAGATCTCCCTAGATCCACCTATATCTAGAACAAAACAAGACAGGACATGACTATTTCCCTAAGTTTTGACCATTGAATTAACTAGTATGAAGGAACAAGTAACATACCCTTATATCGCTTCCTAGGGTCTTTGTTGCTCCCGCTTCGCTTTGATGCTCTCGTGAGGTCAAGACCAAGACAACACAAACCAACCAAAGTGAAGATAGCACAATATATTCAATAGTCAACTTATGTGTATGATCAAGGAATTACACAATAAAGTGAGAATAGTTTTATGGGAAAGGGACATGCCACTATATCATATTAATTGAAAGTAAAGATTACAACCTGATAGCCTTGATGTCGCAAGCTTCCTTTCGATGGCTCTTGGCTCCAACACACACACTTGCTCAATCCTTGTATGAAGAAGATCAAAACCTCTTGATAGACTTGTTGAAGTCTTCAAGTTGATGTTCAAGATAAGTCCTTCACACAATTCTTTCACCAATTCTCAAATGAATCTTTCTTAACCTTTTCCATGAGAATTCCCTCAATATATAGGAGAGAATGAGATAGTTACTTGGATATGATGATCCCAAAATATCAAGGAATCCAGTACAAGGATAACCATTCGAATGCCAACACATTCTTCTAGAATATTCCCTTCTAGAAACATCAAGAATTCATCTTTTTCCATGCTTTAGGAAGAGTTCGCACCCTGGCTATTCAGCACAGTGCGAGAAGTTCACACCCTGGCTTAAAGCAGCCTACGAGAATGGGTCATTCTCACACCCAAATGTATTAGCAGCCTACAAACCTTCTTCAAAAATGAGTTTTCTGGGAAGAGATGAAAGTAACTTTTCTCAAGAGAAAGTTCTTATGAAGAGCCTCAGTACACCATCATCAATACATCATCATGACGACCAAAATCATGCGTAACACCCATGTCTGACATGATTTGTAGAGGTTGGTGATGGAGCACCAATATGATTGACAGTGACTGGGCTAGTGATAGATGGTGGCATTTGATTCCATGGTCCAGGGAAAGATTGATTCTGAAAAATTTCAAGCCAGGTAGAATCTTGGTGTACCTCTTGCCCCAACCCAGAAAGGTGTTGGTTCACGCCAAAATGGTATGAAGAGGTTTGGATAGGCATCGTCACTAAGGTATATGAAGAGACCGAGGTAGGATAAGGATTATTCGAGTGAGGATATATGTTTCCCCCTTGTGAATGGGTCCCATAAAAAGGGTAGCCCGAACCATAAAATCGTTTCTCCCCATATGAAAGACCTGATGGTAATTGAGGACCTGTCATGGAAAAAGTGTTCGAAGGAACTGACATGGCGGATGAAAGGTACATGGGTGGGGTGTAATAAGTGGGATAAGTACCCATCTAAGTACTGGCTCTTGAAAGAGCATAGCTAGTATTGGATCCATAGGGGGGAAGGTTCCAACCTCCCATGGGGACATGACTCATATCAAATGAGGAAGTAGGCATTGGAGCCATGGTTCCCCCGAGTCCAATTATAGGATTCATATACGTGGGCTAGGGAGTGGGTTGCATGGGGGAAGGCATATCAACAGAAAAATGGCTAGAGACCCAAGGTGCGGACTGAGGGTTGTAGTTCTACATACCGTTGTAAAAAAAGGAAGGGTCCGTCCCCATGAAATTAGAAAGTATCATGGGGTGGGTATAAGTGAATGAGGGAGGAAAATAAACTCCACTATCCATAATGATGAAACCCAAAATAGACGCCTAAGTTCAACTAGTAGTCAAAGAGCATACCAAAAAGTCAAACGGCTAATATGCATGCAAACGGGCTAAAGCGGCTACGTGGCCTCCCTCGCTAAAGAAGGTATGTCTCATCCAAGAGGGGGTGAGACTCCTCGTTAAATTTTGGAGGTAACAAAATCAATTACAAGGGCCCTCATAGGCTTAACAACCAGTCAGTCAGATCCCCCCGGAGAGGTAATCCTCCATAAAGGCTGTGTGTTGTCCAACCCCTATCTGACTCAGGATACAAGTAGAATAACCCCTGCAAGTAACCTATGAGATACCTAAGTCAAGCAACTAATCAACCACTATATAAACGATGCACAGGTGAGCAATCGTAAGTCCGGATCACCATATGGGCAACCTTGAAATCGCTGCCTCTCACAAAGGTATGGGTACTAGCAATATCCCCAAATACGAATAAATCCATAGAAATCTCTCTGAATCTAGGTGAGTATCCAGGGGTTATCCCTTCAACTAACTTCGCGCAACCTCGTGATTAACTCCGGTGTGAGTGGAGCCTCCTGATATTACCAATTATACAATGGACTTCTCAACTGTCTATCTCAGACACATATGTTGATTTAATTGCCTTGGAGAAGTTTATTCACAAGATCCTATTCCAAGGCACTAAATCCTAGGCTAGTATGTGCACCCTAAAAAATAAAATCGTGAGTAATCAATTTTAGTTTAAAGCATAAATTTTATTGGCTGAGGTTACTCAAAAAGGTATGGAAGTGAAACTCATGATGTTATGACTCTACAAGAAAATAAATATGGATATAATGCAAAGTCTATCTTTAACTTTTCAATGAATTATATGCTAATAAGAACAATGCAGTCTTCAATTTCAACTCTGCAATTCAAAAGTAAAATGCAATCTTTCACTAAATGCGCTAAGCTAATGATAAATATTCAAAGAGGAAAAAATGCCAACCAATGAAAAATGCCTATTTTTTTTTGTATTTTCAATATACTAAAAAGAAAATGCATGGACTGATGAGCAACCTCATATATAAATTCTACTGTGTATAAAAGAAATAACTCGAGCAGAATACCAAGAAGCCACACAAACAACCAAGAGAACAAGAACAAATAAAAAATGGAAAACAAAGAGAAAGACTCCGCCCAAAAATTCAACTCCAAACAGGTTTTCTGTCATCCCAGATAATCTCAACATACACTACAAAGACCTAAGAAGGCTCATCAATATTCAAATCCCACCCAGTAGTCACTAAACCAAGAAAACAAGCAAGGGGAAGTGGTATATGTGACTGTTCAGGAGAACATAGCATATATATGCTTCTTGCAGTGAGACAACAGGTGTGTATACGCGACTGTCAAGGAAAAAAGGGAGTATATGCTTCAAAACAAGGCCAGGTAAGGGAAAAAGGCTGAAAACTGAGACCCAGAGTGAACATGACATGTCAAGCAGTGATACAACAAGAAACACAAAGGAAAAAGAGCAATGTAAGAAGAAAAAGTACTTCAACCCTTAGAAGGAATATCTCTCCCCAATGGAGTCGCCGTTTCTGTTACAAGGGAAAAACTCTCTATGGCCAAGGGTAAACCACAATAGATAGGTATGACTGCAGAAATCAACTCAATTCCAACATATTCTATATAAACTAATGTGAAATATAAGAAAGAGGCCTACCTCAATCCAACGTTTGATGATGTTCCACTATTGATCACTTTGACCCAAAGCTTTATACCTGCAAGAAGTTCTCAACAAACAAGGAGAGAGCGTATACAGTGATAATATAAAAGGGGTTAGCATGCCATATAGAATAATCCATTAATAAACATTACAAACATGCCCATGGATAATAATAATAATATATTTTCAAGATATCAATAGGATAGGAAAGGAGTATTTCTATTAATAATTGATCAACAGAAGTGACAACGATACAAACTTCTATGTCAGTACGGTTTGAAACCAAGAAACAAAGTTCCTTCCAACTAGGTCTCCACCACTTCAATCCTCCACCAAAGGCAAGCTCATAGGAAAGAGGCAATGAGGTCCTCTCAACAATGGGGAAAGAGCTTTGGGGTTGAACTCAATGTTTAGACTTGAGGGACAGAGGGATGTAGACTCAATATGAAGTAATTTCTCCAAAGTAACTTTTCTCTCAAAGTTGAATGCTTTCTCCTACTTTTCCATAGGTCGAAATTGTGCTCTTATAGCCTTCAGGATGCAATTGAAGGGTCGAGTCAGAACGTTTCCAATATATGGAAGGACAAGGATCAAAGATCTCCTATAGTGACATGGAAACCTGACCTCATTTTGTATTTTCTGGCACAAATCCCGATGTACACGGGTTGTAGTGGATCAACAAGCATATACGCATCTTGCATAGCATATAGGGAGCATATATGTGGAAAAATGTATATTTTTAGATCTGGATTCATGAAAAGGGGATGATAAGTCTGCAAAGGGAAATGGAAAAATACCCTCTATGAAAGATAGCAATGGTGAGGAAATCTTTCTATAATAACCACCCCACCCCGACATTACAATCTCGTCAAGAACTAGATGTACTCAACTTCAATCCTTATTGGTTGTCCATCAAGGTTGAAGGTCTCACTATCTGGATCCCAGTAGTTCACAAGAAGCTGAAGAAATCTCACATGATCTCTCATACCTTTGAGAGCCAAAAAATTGCCTTAATCTCTCTCCATTGCAACATCCACCTCTTCATGCTCTCTTTCTCTCCACTCTAGCACCATCCTGCAAGATTCAAACCCTCTTTTGAGTTAGAAACATGTAAAAAACATTATCCACGAACATATATGTGAGCTATAGTGTACATAGTCGTGTATAGGGCTGCTTATACGCTAGTGTTGTTTTCAAATTGTCGCATATAAGTATGCGTATACACGACCCGATAAACTTTAGCCCACATACACCTTAGTTTTGAAGTTGCACCCTAAATAGCTTAAAAAAGGAAGCCTAATTACAAATTTTAATCCACTAAAAGGAAAGAGGAGATCAATATGAATTACTTGGTCCAGACGGTCGTCGATTCTATCACTCGTAGCTCCCACAATCAATAGTTGAAATTCGAAGGCAATTTGGTCCAAAATCCACTATTTGTGTAAAAAATACAGATGCTATAGTAAAATTGGTTTTTTTTACTATTTATAGAAAAAATTTACCCACTTTGCATAGTTTTGTACAATATTTTTGCCTAATGGACTAATACGACAGTGGATGGAGTTTATTTTGGTAGTTTTATGGAGGGATTCTTGCGGTTTTCAGTGCCATGTCACCCGTTCATAACTTGGGATAGGTATTTTTGTTATCCAACATATATGATAGGTATCCAATCCATCATGAACACTTGCATCATCCTATGACAACAGCTCATATGCTTTAGGTATGAACCCATTTCATAGAGACACTTTCTATATGCAACTAGAAGTGTCTTTATTGAATGGTAGAGACTTACCAAACATGGGTACCCTAGTTAGATCCCCTGCTTCATTTGATGCCCATGCAAAGATATTTTGTCTATAGGACTGGGAGTCCCTTATAGATAATACACGAAATTATGTTTGAACCTCATTTCTTACTCATAAACATTAGTAGTCTAATTTAAGATCTTTTCTGACTCTCTCAAAAAACAAAAAGATTGCCAAGTGAACTTGTCTCTTTCACACTCATAAATTGGATTTGAAAGGACATCTATTTGGCGCAAGTTTGTGCCTTTTTCAAACCAAATAGATTAAGATTACGAAAAATGAAATTTTTTGGCGTTAAGTTGTAATTGAATCTCATTCTCTTGCTTGCAATATTGAGCCTATTATTGGTTCTCTCTTTTTCGTTATAACCTTTTCACCTCAGCAGTTTGCATCATCATCCAAGTAGAGCCTTGTTTATATCATTTACAACTTTACACCCTATACCCAAGAGGAAACATTCCCCCGATTTTCCATCTCCTGCATGCACCCCCTTGCATTGAGCATAGATATGTTCCACTGATGGAACTAGATTGCTTACTTGTAACACTTGTTTCCTCCTATGTATCATAGCATTCATTTCACCATGAAAAAACAAAAAATTACGAGAGGGAAAAGAGTATTATCTTATATTGGCAGCATTTGTGTCACTTATGAACAGAGTAAAAACATTTTGAGTCCACTTTTCATCAATTTTTGGTTTAGAATTATCTTAGGAAGTTGAGCTCATTATAGAGAGTTTACTCCTCCGACTGGTTACTCTTATAGTCCCTATGGAGAGTTTGATTGATGTCTCCTACATCTCAAAGTTTCATCATTGAGTTTACGCTGCCAAATTATTCCATATGTCTCATGCTCTTGTTTAAAGGATGTCTATCAACCTATGTCGGCCATTCCTCTGAACTCTTGACTTTTCATGTTAGCCATACCCTCAATATGTCTCATAGTTACATGAAATTGTAGTCCTATTGTGCACCCTGGTCCTACTTTCATCGATGGTAGGTAATCTTGAACCCAACAGTCGACATTTCATCATTGGTCGTTGTCTGGGCAGTTTCTCTTGTGTTTGATGACAAGAAAATTATTCACACATTGGGATTCATGCAGTGTCTTGGATTCCATTATCCTTATTGTTGGTTTCCTCGCCGTTTTCAACATTTTCCCCTATTAGTTGCTATTCAGTGGGTATTTTTGTGTACTTCTTACATCTGGAACATGTGAAAGACACACAGGGTTGTTGGTTCATGAACATTTTATTCATTCTGTTTCCTCCAAATCATGAATCTCATTATTTGTACCTCATGTTGAATGATGAGATATTCCTCAATGTTCTCCTTTCAGTGGGTCTCCTTCCATCGACTTCATCTCATCTATTCTGGAGATGATAACTAGAGTCCTATGAGTATCGAGAGACTTGTAGTCATTAGTGGAAGGTTCTCTTGCCATCAATAGTTGGGAATACATCAATGTCTCGTGATCGATGGATTCTTGAAGTGTTCGACACCGACACCTTTATTCACACTTGTAAGAATGTACTCGATGCCTTGATACCTACTTTCAATATCGGTAGGCTATCTCATGTTTGTTAATGGTATACCTTAATGACCGTTAATCAAACAAAGTCTCATTATGTTCGACCTCAAGTCATTTATTCACATGATGTAGACTTCCACCTTTGGCGGAACGTGTAGATGGCTTGAATAAATAATTTCATAGTCTTAACTTTCCTGAGTTGTTGCTATCTTTCACTGGACCAGTACCTATGTGACTTCAGTGATCATGGGAGATCAGATTGTACTCCATTGTATACAAATATCTTCAGATTGATTTTGAGACTAGTTTTATTGGGTCTTGTTCGTGACTATGACAACCTTTGGCATGTATCCACCTTTGTATTTCCTATTCATGGCCATGAACAACTATTTGGTATATTTTCACATGTATCTGCAGTGTAATTCAAATTGCCAGCCATGTGTGCAAAGTTAATACAGATTGTAATATTCTCAGGAGAAACTAGCTCTTCCAGTTGGATCCCCATTACTCCACTTCTGGATATTATAATGTATTTCGGCCATTGCATATACTCCTCTGACCTCACGCATTAGGGGGAATCTGTTATATCAAGATTTTCCTCACCCTATGCAAATTTTCTTAGAGGCATTGTTCCATTTCTCTATGAAGACTTGAAGTACCTTTTTGCAAATCACAGAGCTAAAAACACTAGTTTTCCACATATACGCTCCCTACCTATTATAAAACATGTGTATATGCAGGTTTCACCTCTATAGCCCATGTACATAAGGTTTTGTGTCCAAAATTAAAAAATGGTGTCAGGTTTCCATGTCATGTCACGAGATCCATGATCCTTGAACTTCCATATACTGGAAACGTTCCGACTAGGCCCTTCAATTCCACTTGAAGGCTATAAATGGGACAAATATGAGCTATGGAAAAGAGGAGAATAATTCAACTTTGAGAGCAAAGTTACTCTAGAGAAATTATTCACTTCATATTGAGTCTGCATCCCTTTATCCTTTGAAGTCTGAACACATTGTTCAACCCCCAAGCTCTTCCCTACTTTATTGAGAACCTCATTGTCTCTATTATATGTGCTCGCCTTTGGCAGAGGTTTGAAGTGGTGGAGGCCCAACTGGAAGGGACTTATTTTCTCGGTTATGAATTGTGTCGACACATAGGTTTGTAATTCATTCACTTATGTTGGTTACATTTTAATATAAATACTCTTTTCTCGTCTAATTAATATCTTGAAAATATTTGAATTGTTATCCCATGGGCGTATTTGTTATGAATGTTGATGGATTATGCTATTGAATGTGCTAAAATTATATATTATCACCATATGATTTTCTTTCTTGGTTGTTAAGGACGAGTTGCAGGTGTATTTCTTTGAGTCAAGAGCTCAACGATGGAATTTTCATTGAACATCTGGACGAGGTAGGAATTTTATCTTTTCTTGTTAGCATATTTGTTTATATAGCATATATGAGATTAGAGTTGATTTATACTGTCATTTCCATCTATTGTGGTTTACCCCTAGCCATAGAGATATTTTCCTTGTAACATAAACTGGTAATTATTTAATAAATATTTTAAATAGAAATACTTGATGGAACGATATTAGGAAAAATATTCTAAAGAGATCCATGATCTTAAGTTGTGATAATACTATTGAATATTTTGTGATCAAATTTGTAAATATGATGAGATATGTGTTGGAATACTGAGAAGGGGGGGTGAATCAATATGAACACTTTTACCACTTTTTAACCACAATATATAATATTTAATTTTATTAGCAGTATATCACTCATGTATCATCCATGATTGCATTCAATATATCATGAGCATATAAACATAAGCATCATCACATCAAAAACATCACATCAAATACACAATACACCTAAATTTATGTGGAATTCAAATGGGAGAAAACCAAAAAAGGATTTCTTATATATTGCCAAGAATACATTCATTGGAAGCACCAAATTCCAAATTCTTGAGTTGTAATAGGAAATGGTATACAACCATCCATTTACAAGATCCGACCTGAAGAAAGCTACAATTCCTTTAATTCTATGGATCCAACCCGAAGGAGGCTACAACTCCCTATTTAAAGATCCAACCTAAAGGAAGCTACAACTCCTTTAATTCTATGTATCCAACCAGAAGGAGGTTAAAACCCCCTGATTCGCAGGCTCCAACCTGAAGGAAGATCCAACTCCCTGTGTTCTTTGGCACCAACTGAAAGGAGGCTACAACCCCCTTTCCTTGCCCCATCCCACTGCTATGAAATACAAGTGTAGCCCAAACTGTGACTACCACAATCAATGCCACTATCAACTTGTCATTGAATCCAACCTGTCACTGTTAACTTGTCGTTGTCAACTTGTCACTATCAACCTATCACATCAACCTATCATTGTCACTGATACTCAACATCAATGAAACCATATCCATGATCACCAAGAACATATCTCAAGAATATTCTCAAGCATTACCAACATATGCCTCTACCAAGCATGTACCGGTATCACCAACACATTCCTCTACCAATCATGTACCAATATCAACAACATATGCCTCTACCAATCATGTACCAAGATAACCAACATACCATCACAATATATGTGTCTCAATCATGTACCAGAACATCAATGATATGAAACTAACCATATGCCTCAAGCATATGAAAAACCATGTATATCAACACATGTATCATACCATGTACAAAGCATGGACCATACCATGTATCAATCAAGTACATAAACCATGTAGTATGTCAACACTTGGACCATACCATGTATCAACCATGTACCACGCTAAGTACATCAACCATGTACTATATGAAGTACATCAACCATGTACAATGTTACATGATATCATTAATGAAGTGCCTCAAGAAAAACCAAGATAGGCATAGTACCAAGATACCAATATAGTCAAGATGTGCTACTAACCAATGTACCATAACATCACTAAGGTTTACCTCAACATGTACTAATGTCACCAAGACATGTGCCAAGAATATTCCTCACACCATACACCAAGGATGTGCCTCATATATGTGCCAATATCTCAACAATATACCAATCATGCATCAATCGTGCACCATAACCATAATACATAACTCTAAAATCAAACGCATAATCATACTTGTAACCTATATATGACCTGATGTATCAAATATTAGAAAAAAAGAACAACCTAGCCATCAACACCCTGACACAATAGCTCTTTCTTCACTTATTTCTTGTCCTCATGGGATAAATACTTCCTGTCATGCGAGACCTCACGTGACGATCATTTTTCAACCCACAGGGTCCTCACGGGACACCCTCAATCTAACCTACAAGGGTCTGCTTAGTTAGGGTTACAAAAAAACCCTAGATTTCTGCAGCTCCAAAACTTTTTCTCTTCCTTCATACTTTCTCCACTACCTCAAACTCAACCTCATATTCACCAATAGACCAAAATTGTCGGAATATTGGTTGTTGTCATTGATGTCAACCCTAGTCATTGGTTTTGGAACACAAGATTGATGAAGGTATTTGGACATGAAGGACAATGCACATGCAGACACAACACCCATGGATGGATAGTATACATCATTTTGTTTTCGGTGGTAGGTGGCATGTCACGTGGATCCTCATGGTTGAGGAGAAATGAATTTTTAAAGATGACAAAGTGAATTGAAGAAGGAAGTACAGGTCGACCCTGAAGATAATTAAAGAAAATAATTACAAAATAAGAAAGTGTCAGGTTGGACCTAATGTTAAAAGGAAATGACACAAAGGGTATAAATACATATCATTATACATTCATTTTATACACACAAGTCGAATTTCAGAGGAAATATGAAGTAAAGAAGGCCGGATTTCAAGGGAGGATGAAGTATTTTAGTGATGTGTTCTAAGGTATGTTATTTAAAGGTCATCTTACCATTTGCACTATAAATTGTTTTCTAGAATGATTCAGATGGTGAAATTGATATGGTATTGAGAAGACATATCTAGGTACCTATGGTAAACATTTCAGCTCTTTATTCACTATAATTTTGGAGATACACTCTGTGGAAGATAGGTTTTTTGACTAGTCTTGAAGTTGGTCATAAAAAGGTGTTTCA
>ML790529.1:51615-90093 GCA_009831015.1 Picea engelmannii | reverse complement strand
ATACCAAGGAGACATTTTCATTTTGAATCATCTTGTACTTGAACATTTAAGTGGGGTAAAAGGAGGTTTCCCCCTCAAAGAGGCTTATTATCTGAAATTATCTCTTTTTCAAGGCGTTGAGTACTTTTCCTGAGGTTTTTCTACGCTATATTGATGTTTGGTTCTTAACACTGGTTATTGAGGAACATCAGATTCAGATTTTGATATAATCTGGTCGATGAAAGTATTTCTTCCTCCTCTTCCTCTACCCCTGCCACCTGTAGGGTCAGTTTCCTTGGGGGGTCTGTGTCCTCTCATGCAATCTGTACATCTGAGAGAAAAACGTAAATTATTTTGAAATCTATAATTGCCTTCCCCAGAAACGGTGCCAAAATGTTGGTCACTATAATTGCTTATTAATTAAACAATCAAGTGTTACATAAATTGTCAACCTAGGGAAGTCTGTTTATTTCAAAGGCAATCACACACTGTATATGCTCAATCTCAAAAGCAATCTAGAGTTATAGTAAAAGTACAACAATCTATCTATTGCAGAATTTAAGATTCAAAGAAAAATAATTATTAGAAGATTCCTGGATTACATTAAGAAACAACAACCTAGGAAAAAGGAACCTTTCAACATACTGCAAAGAAGACTAACTATTCTGAATAGAGAAAAAGACCCTATTCCCCAAAGCAGGAATCTTCAACACCTGTCTCTGACTATCACACTTTCATAAACTCATCAAACAAAATCACCAATCAGGATGATTAACAATTACCGAAGACTAACTATTCTATAACATAGAACATGACCCTATTCCTCAAAGCAGGAATCTTTAGCACTTGTCTCTAATTATCACACTTTCATAAACTCATTCTGCAAATATAATTACCAATCAAAATGATTAACAATTACCTAGGAATGAATTGTATGAAAACAATGTAACAATCAATGGAAACAGAGTTTCAGCAAAATAGAGTTTCAGCAAAACAGAGTTTCAACAAAACAAAGTTTTAACAAGGTATGAATAAAAACAATACTAACACACTACAGAAACTAATGGGTGAATCTTGTGAAGAAGGTGGGCCCTCTCCTTCTCACAAGATTCCCTAGAAATGAAAGGAACTAAGAAGAAATGCTCATACTGATCTTTTATTCATCTATCAAATGTGTCAAGTTACAATATCCAAAGTGAACATGCTCCTTCTCTGTAATTCCTCTCTAGCTAAGCCTTTCATAATCCCCTCTAATGCTGATTTCTTCACTATTTAAAGAGGAGAATCCTCTTAATACAATTAAGCATAAAATTACATGTGTACATACAAATCCTATTCTTAGTCTGATCTAATCTTTTATGTTGGAATAGGATATTCTAATCTCCCATAGAAAAATGTTGTTACAGTAGTTGGAATGGTGTTGGCTTGAGGTACAGTTGTTGTGGCCAGTGTAACAACTTCTTTATTTATCTTTTCTTGTTACTATTGTTTGTAAAATACTGTTTCAGCATCACAAATCATTGACTATTTCAGCAACGGGATTTGCGTCCTGTTTGACTATTTCAGCAATGTGGTCTCAAGCAACAACGATGGTTGTAATGGTGTTGGCTTAAGGTACAACTGTTGCGGCCAGTGTAACAGCTCCTTCTTGTTACTGCTTTATGTGAAATGTTGTTTCAGCATCGCAAATCACAGAAAGGTTCAACAACGGGATTTGCGTACTGTTGATTGTTTCAGCAACGTGGTTTGCGTATTGTTGATTGTTTCAGCAATGTGGTCTTCAAGCAGCAACAGTATATTAACTGCAGTCTTCAAATTGTTTCAGCAGCTATATATTTCTGATTAATGGATAAGTATGAGAGTAATGTAAAATTACATGTAAAACAAATTAAACATAGAGCAAAGAGAAGAAACGTTATATACCTTTGGAGAAATAGGTTAAGGTGATAATGTAGGCTTAAATATGAGTGGGAAAAGGATGTAATGATAGCAAAAAGTATGAGAAAAAAGGTACATTATAGGGTCCTAACAACGATTAGCATAGATAAACTTAGGTGTTGGTTTGGTTGAGATCCTGGGGTCGAATCCCATGGACCTCCACATTTTTGGAAAACAATTATAGCAACTTTGGCACGCCCTACCAAATCTGGCGGTCAACCACTAAAATAGAGGAAATGTGATAAATGGAGGTCGATATGGTGGAAATAGGATAAATATAGTGGATTCGTTGGATCAAGCCCCTAAGTGGGCAGAAGAGTAAGGTCATGTGGCGCTGGTGCATGTGAACAGGGGCTGGGCCAAAGGCCTAGCCCCTTCCTTTGGTGCCTTGTATAGTATTCAAACTTTAAATAATATTAAAATCATTTTACAAATAAGAATCAATGCGTGGTATCGTGGTTAGCACGTGAGTGTGGGGCCTTTGGGCTGTTGGAGGTCACAAGGTCGACTCTTGGGGAGTTGACTAATCTTTTTCATATTCCAGCCATTGGAGGGGTGCCACGTGGAAACCCATGACTGGGCCATGTGGCACCATATAATTGGTCCACATAAAACTACCACTTGTCACAATATGATTCGCTAATGAAGTTGAAACGTTTCATCATCGAATGTGACCATGTGTCTTCCATGCCATGTCATATTTCCAACTCAGTTGTGCCACGTGTCACCCTTGCAGTGGTTCCATGTGTCACTTTGACTTTTTCTTGTTTGACCAAGTTTGACTGAACTTTGACCGCTTATAACTTTTGATCTGTAACTCTGTTTGACGAGCCGTTTGCACAGTTAGAAATCTTGTGATGCGCTCTTCGTGATTATTCCATTTTCACTAAGTTTTAGGAACTTTGAATTTTTTCCCTTTTGTTGCCTACTGAAGCCATTTTGAGCATTATGATTTTCTTCTGTGCATTCTGAGTTGTCTTAACCTTCTTTGAATCCATTTTGGATCACGCCTTCCCACTGACAGCTTTTTGGCCCACCAAAAGCTTTCATCAATCAATTGGTATGTGAGGGAAGAGTTCCCTCACCTTATTTTTCTCAATCCACTTTGCCTTGCTTGGATGTGTGCCCTTTAAGCCTACTTGAAGATAATCAACATCACTTTTGCGTGAAATCCTCATCGTTTTGTCCAAGATGATATCTTCCTTTAACTCATCCAAGTACTTATGTGCAAACTTATCAATTGATGGTATTGAAACTTCCTCATCCTGATCCATGATCATGGGAGGTTCAAAAAATTTCAAGTTCTCTACGTTCACAACTGAATAAATCTGCATATAAGGTGGAAGATCTAAATGAAAAGAATTAGTGTTGCTTTTCTCCAAAATAGTGAAGGTTCCATATCAGATGGGTTTGATTTTCTTGCCTTCACCCTTCAATCGTTCCTTGCTAATATGAAGCCATACTTGGTCTCCAACCTGGAACTGATGATCATCCCTGTGCTTGTCATGCCGAGCTTTATACTGTGCTTGACTCTTCTCCAATTGTTCCCTGACTGCCTGGTGTATCTGTTGAATCCACTGGTTGAACTTACGGGCTCTGTCCTCTGTGTATTCTCCATTCACATCGGCATCTCTCCCATACATCAAGTCCAAAGGAACCTTTGGTAGGTACCCATAACACGTCTCAAAAGGTGAACTCTAAGTGGATGAATGTAAAGCTCAATTATAAGCATGTTGTACATAAGGTATCTGTTCATCCTATAACTTAGGATGCTTGCTGCAGTAGACTTGAAGAAAAAGTACCATTGTTCTATTTACCACCTCTGTTTGTCCGTCGGTCTGTGGATGAAAAGAAATGCTCCTCTTCAATTTGGTGTCCATCATTCTCCACAAGATAGTCCAAAAATCCCCAAGGAATCGAGTATCTCGATCCGAGACAATGGAAGTGGGTAACCCAAAGTGAACCCAAATAGGCTGAAAAAAGAGATTAGCAGTCTGCTCAGCAGTGATCTTATTTTTACATGGCATCAAGATACACATCTTGCTGAACCTATCCACTACGACATACAAATAATCATGACCCCCTCTGGTCATTGGTAAACCCCCTACAAAATCAATGGAAATGCTTTCCCATGGATGGGATGGAACATGAAGTGGTGAGTATAGCCCCAATTTTCTATTAGTGGGCTTACAAGTAGAACACATCACACACCCCTTTACATATTTACTTACAATTGCTTTCATTTGAGGCCAATAACAAAACCTCTACAAATGAGCCATAGTTTTTCCTACCCCAAAATGCCCCGATACAAGAGAAGTATGAGCTTCTCGTATTACATGGACTTGTTCACTTGTAGGAATACATAGCTTCCCAAGATGATAGAGTAACTTTCCCTATAGACAATAGTTCTCTACCTTGTTACTTGTACCCTTCTTGTACTTGATTACCAAATGAAATTGTTGTGGAAAACCCATCCATCTATAGTGTTGATATTGTTGCAATTTTGTTTGTGCCTGAAGATACTGTAAGGGCTGGTGATCTGTATGTATGGTGGTTTCCTTCCCTAACAAGTAATGCTTCCATTTCTTTATGCTTTGAACTAATGCATACAACTCTTTATCATATGTAGGATAGTTAACAATAGCTTTGTTAAAAGTCTCGGAGTGGTAACAGATAGGCTTACGATATTGTATCAATATTGCACCCATGGCATATCCACTGGCATGTGTCTCGATCTCTAACGACTGTTGAAGATTCAACAGTGCTAATACTGGTGCGGTATTGATCTTCTCCTTCAAAATGTTGAAAGCTTTTGGTTGCTTTCCTTCCCACTGAAAAGTGTTCTTCACACTGGTTAAGGCATGCAAAGGGGCTGCGATAAAAGAGAAGTTGGGAATGAATCTTCTCCAATACTGGAATACACCCAAGAAGCTTCGAATCTTGGTTACACTCTTTGGCTCAGGCCATTTCACAATCACTTCAATTTTGGAAGGATCAATCTTCAATTGTCCTCCTCCCATGATGTGACCTAAGTATACAAGTACAGTCTTGCCAAATTCACATTTAGACATTTTCACATACAACGTTTCCCTCTGCAAAGTATCCAATACTTTCTTTACATGCCTGACATGTTCATCCCAAGTCCTGCTGAAAACAAGAATGTTGTCTAAATATACAATCACAAATTCATCCAGGAAAGGCCGGAATACATCATTCATCACACGCATGAAAGTTGCCAGAGCATTACAAAGCCCAAACGACATAACTAACCACTCAAACAATCCTTGTTTGTTTTTAAAGGTAGTCTTCCATGCATCATGTTATGCAACACTGATTTGATGATATCCACTGTGCAAATCCAAGTTAGTGAAATAAACAACATTCTTTAACTGATCAAGTAAATCACCTATGCGAGGAAGAGGGTATCAATTTTTCACTGTGATTTCATTTAAAGCTCGGTAATCGACACACATTCGCCATGTTCCATCTTTCTTTGGCACCATCATGATCGGAGAACCATAAGGAGATGAACTGGGCCTGATGACCCCTTGATCCAATAAGCCTTGTACCTTCTTCTTGATCTCTATCATCTCCACAACTGACATCCTATACATGCCCACATTAGGCAAAGGAGAATCCTACTGCATATGTATCTCATGTTGGATTTCCATCTTAGGAGGTAATCCATCTGGTTCCTAAAAAATATCATCATACTTAGAAACAATATCAGTTAATTCCTTTTTATGAGATGGATCACACCCTTGGAAAGCATCGGATGTCCCAACATCTTTCTCTTTGATGACCATGAGTACATATCTCTTATTAGTGGTTATGAGTCTTTTCATTTGTCCTGCACTAACAAGCATAGTATTCACCCTCATGCTGTGAGCTCTAAGAATATAATCCACTCCCCCTTTAGTAAGGTGGTATTTTTTCTCATGATGAAAGAAGACTACTTTTCTATCATAAGGATAAGGACTTCCCAACACTATGCCACATATATCATGCGGTACAACATCCAAATCTACTTCATCAATCAACTTTGAAGCAATAGCAAATCTAACCCTACATTGTTTGGTGACATTAAGCTTTTCTTTGTCACATACCCAACCAAGAGGGTAAGGATTTGGTTGTGGTTTCATTATAAAACCCATCTTCTTGAAAAGTGCTTCAGATATTAAGTTTACTTGGGAACCTGGATCAAATAATGTGTCTATCTTAGTATGTTTAGATACAACTCATATATGAAATAACTCATTCCTCTTTCGTTCACCAATATGAGATTCATCACTGGAACTTGAACTAGCATGAAGAGATTATTTACCTTGTACTCTAGCTACTGTGATCTTTCCTTCATCTCCTGATTCAGAACCAAGATCTTGTTGCACTGTAGAAATAGTCTTTGTCTTCCCCTTTCTACTGAACTGTTTCGGTTTCTTTGCTGGATGTAGTTTCCAATAGTGTTCTTCATCGTGACCGCTCCTATTGCAATGAGTGCAAGATGGTTTTTCTCCTTCTCTCGTTACTGTAGCAGTCTTCTTGCCCTTCCTTTTTAACTTCTTGAAAGTCTTTTGTGGGAAATTGGAAGGTTTCTTCATGGGATCTTCTTGAACATGTTTCCCCCTGTTCTCAAGGTGAGTGGATTGCACACAAACTTCGTAAAGACTAGTGGGGTTAAACAAGAGAAAAGTATGATGAATATAACTATGAAGTGCACCAATATACTTCATTAAAGTTTCATAAGAATCCAAAGGAATATTCAATGCTAAATCTTTCTTCCTAAATTCCTCTGTGAAACTTTGTACATTCTGACCTTTACTCTGTCTCAACGTTTTCCATTCCATCATTTCTTTATGTAAATACCCTAATGGATAGAACTACTTCCTTATCTCTGTTTTAAAATCCGACCATGAGGAAAGAAGCTTACCACACTTACTTTTGTCCTATAGCTTTCTCTCCCACCATACGAGAGTGGTGCCTTCCAACCGAAGAGAAGCCAGTTGCACTTTAACTTCCTCTTTGTCAATATGATAAACACGACAATATACTTCAACCTGTCGGATCCAATTGTCTAACTTTTTAGGATTAGCATCTCCATTAAACATAGGTAAATAAAACTTTACATCAAGCTTTAATAAAGGTTTCTTAAAAGAGGCTTTATGGTTAAAATGCCGAGAGTGATGAGAATTCTCAGAGGAAGAACTAGAACTTGAAGGCAAATATGGAGGCTCAGGAGGATCTCCTCCAACCCCTTGGTTTACCGAAGCATCATCATCTGCATGTGCTTCCTTTTTCCTCTACTTCTTCTTCATCCTCTTCTCGTAATCTCCATACATTTGTTCGACCATTTCTGACATGCGATAAAAGACCATGTGAAAGTTTTTCTCTTGTTCATCATGCTTGTCTTCTTCTGCCATATTCTTCCTTCAGGATGTATGACCAACTTCGGGATTGAATGTATTAAGAGTTCCTTCACCCTGCTTATTCTTGGCCCTAGTAAGAATTCATACTCAACAATTCAATTCAAGGACGACTGCTCTGATACCAACATGATCTGGGATATTTTTGTCAGGTGACTTATTAAAGAATTGCATAAAATGAGCATAAACAAAAATACACCATAAAGAAGGAAAAGCTCAAAATGAAAGAGCCACATTCATGCAATATGAACACAAAGAGATTGATAACGGAGTTCGTCCCTACTGGACTACGTCTCCGGGTCCTTCTCTCAAATGGGTAGATCTTTTTATTAACTTCACAAAAGAATTGGGCAAAATACATAAATATACCTCATTCTAGAGTTAAGCCACAAAATATTTGCTCAGATCATAAAACCAACACCACCACTGTGTTCGTGGCGTCGTTTTACCTAAAAATGACTATCTCCATGCCTCAATCCGAGTCGGACACTTTCGGGCCCCCAAGACACCACTTCCTTGGTTTCCATGCCACTGCTCCTGCAATTAATGATTGACAGATCTTGAAATACATGCCAAAATATTGAAAAATGTGTCCAAATCTGTATTGTACGGATGTGCTCAGCCTGCCCCTTCTCCATGCTCTCTTGTCTGAACTCTGGCGGATGCCCCCTTTTTATACCAATAGTTGGTGGTTATGCAATAACTCAAGTGGTTGGCATGGAGGTTAGCATATCTAAACTTAGGCGTTGGTTTGGTTGAGATCTCGGAGTCAAATCCCACAAACCTTCACATTTTTGGCAAATAGTTATAACAACTTTGGCCCGCCCTGCCAAATGTGGCTAGCGACCACTAAAATAGTGGAAATGCGATAAATGGAGGTGGATATGGTGGAAATAGGCTAAATATAGTGGATTTGTTGGATTAATACCCTAAGTGAGTGGAAGATTAAGGTCATGTGGCATTGGTGCATGTGAACAGGGGCTGGGCCAAAGGCCTAGCCCCTTCCTTTGGCACCTTGTATAGTATTCAAACTTTAAATAATATTAAAATCATTTTACAAATAAGAATCAATGTGTGGTATCATGGTTAGCACGTGAGTGTGGGGCCTTTGGGCTGTTGGAGGTCACAAGGTCGAATCTTGGGGAGTTGAATAATATTTTGCACATTCCATCCATTGGAGGGGTGCAATGTGGCAGCCCATGACTAGGCCACGTGGTACCATATAACTGGTCCACATAAAACTTCCACTTGTCACAATATGATTCACTAATGAAGTTGACACGTATCATCACTAAACGTGTCCATGTGTCTTCCATGCCATGCCATCTTGCCAACTCATCTGTTCCACGTGTCACCCTTGCAGTGGTGCCACTTGTCACTTTGACTTTTAAATGTCTGACCAAGTTTGACTGAACTTTGACCGCTTATAACTTTTGATCCGTAACTCCGTTTGACGAGCCTTTTGCGTCGTTAGAAAGCTTGCGATGCACTCTTCATGATTATGCCATTTTAACTGAGTTTTAGGAACTTTGAATTTTTTCCCTTTTGCTATCTGCTGGAGCCATTCCAAGTGTTTTGATTTGCTTTTGTGCATTCTGAGTTGTCTTAACCTTCTTTGAATCCATTTTGGATCAACCTTTTCCTCACTTTAGGGCCGACTTATACTTTCTTGTTATAACAAATTTACCCTGTAATTAATTCACTTGTAAACACCTAGGGTATTCTTAACCATTCTTTGGCGCTTACAACTTCACAAGGCCATAACTCCTCAACTGTGATGAACCATGTGGATTACCACATATCACCAAAAATGGCATGACGAGGACTATCCATCTATGAATGTGTTACCTACATTTATATTGTCCTTCTTATTGATATTCCATAACCAACTACAGGTTCCATACCAACACCTATGGGGATTCGTGTAGACTTCATCAAATGCACCCATCACATCTGTTGACATCAACCACTCTTGTTGACATCGATGAAAACTAACTCACCATCAATATCGACCAAAACTCTGGGATATCTCAAGCACTCCGAGGGTTGACATCAATGAAAACCAACTCTCCAAAAATATCCCCATTTGGCATTGATGGAAACACCAACATTGATGGAAACAATCATACTCTAATACTCATGCTCCCAATATGACCATTTCTCCTCATCACTTTTTCTCTCTCTTCCCCTTTGAAATCAAAGGAAAAGGGTATATATCCTTGGTGATGCTCCCCTTATCTTCATGTGTCTGTTATTTCTCTTCACATGTTTCTATCCTCATGTTTCTTTCCAATTTCCTCTTCTCTTTTTGATATCAATAACAAAGAGTGACTCCCCTTGAAAGTATACATTTTCTGAAAAATAATTCTCTAACTTCATGCACTCAACTCTTTATCTTTTTATCTCTCTCTTTCCCTCCCTTTGACATCATGGGAAAAATGATAACTCCCCCTGTCAGTATGTCTCCCTCTATATGTATGCTTCTAATATTTATTTCCTGATATCTTTCTCTGATGATTTATCTTCCCTTTAATTCTCTATAAGATGTCATGTTGACGAAATTAAGGCTTCCTGTGTAGGTTTCCTTTCCTCTCTTCTAGTGATGCTTATTGTCCATTGGTGTTTCCTCTTGTAACTCTATGACATATATAAAAAGAAGTCAAAACTTTTGGAATTTGAATCTTCATGGCCTGTTATGTTTAATGTTTATACATTAATGACCATACTATTCAACAATGTCCCTCTAATTATATAGCTTCTATTGAAGGTTTCTCTTTCCCTGTTCTGATATGCATTTCATTGCTCGTCTTCTTGTGACCAATCGATTCCACTTGTATACTAATTCTACTAATTCCAATTGTAAATATGATGTCATATATCTTTCTAGACCTACCAATGATCTCATAAATCCATCTCTATACATATTCCATAAGTTTTCCATAACTCTGCTACTCAATTATACACAATGTTGACTCATCTGTCACTGCACTATCATGAAGGCTTCTTTGTTGTAACTAATCATCACATATTCTTATTTCTTAGAATAAATAACACCCACTAATTTTTAATACATTATTGAACCTATAATAAATATATACCTATCTGGAAAGTGTATCGATGACATTCTTCTGATATATTCATGGGAACGCTGCTTCTCAATCAATTAATATGTCATTTTGTACTTCTTTTATCTAACTGCTCTGAATCTGTCTCTGCAAAAAATTCAAACTTCTTGAAGGATGGTTCTCTAATATGTAGTAGCTACTGCGGTGACTCCCTATGTTCAATAGTCATATTTATTGGGAGTCTCCAAGACGGACGACTCTTAACAATAAAGGAATCCTCCCTAATGTACAGTAAAATTCCTCTTCATCTATAGACTCATCATCTCTATGAACTCTGAATTGTTCCTTTTTTCTGTGGATTCATTATAATCTTGTACTACAATTCCTGAAAGTACAATTTCTTGGGCCTATTATTTATTCACCTGCTCTTATTTTATTTCTCGCATTACTGTAAATTTTGCGATCTTTGGGATCTGTTCTTTATTCACCTACTCTTGTTTTCTTTGTTTTCTTTTCCAAACCTTCATGTATATGACATCAATATTTTCTTTCATGGAGGGATATATCATGCTTCTACAATTTCAAGCTATGTAACCATAATTGTGGAATTTGTAACATTCAATGTTGTGGGGAGCCACATAAGTATTTCTTGTCTGAACATTTCTTCCATATGTTGATTAAGGTTGGTTGTCATTGATGTCAACCCTTGAAAAAATATTGGTAGCACAAAGGTTTGGGTAATGGACCCAAGTTTGTTTGATGTAAAGATGGCTCATTATTCTCTTATCATGGTTGATAAGAAGTACATATGGATGAAGTCCAAAGTGGTCCCCTTATGGTCAAAACCCTCACGAGAAGACTCTTTACGGATTGAGTTATCCTAGAAGTATGGTTAGAGAACCCATGCTTAATTGTGGAATAATGAGATGAAGGATAGTGAATTTGTCAGTGAAACTATCCTAGATGCATAGTGTTTGTCCTAACATTTCCGATGGTATGTGGAACGTCACATAACTCCTCACGATTAGAGATTTATGACCATATAAATTTGGAGAAACCTCACGAGTCTTATAAAATCCCCCGAGAGTCAAAGTGTCTTTGTTTCAGGATAAATCTGTGAGTGAGGACACAAACCGATCTCCCTAGATCCACCTGGATCTAGAACAAAACAGGACAAAATAATACACTTTCCCTAGATCTAGCCTATTGAATGAACTAAGAGGTAAGGATTATGGACATACCTTATGAATGCTTTCCTTATGTCTCTGTTGTTCCAAGCTTTGATCCAATTCTCTTGCACTGTCCAAATCACAACAGTACAAACCAATCAGAGTAAAGGCAAATTAATATATTCAATAGCTAGTTTATACATATGATCAAGGAGTTATGTAATAAAGTGACATCATCTTTATGGGAAAGGGACATATTGTTGTATTGAATTAATTGAAAGTGAAACTTTCAACCTGAGCCTTGATGTCATAGGTCTCCTTTCGATGGCTCCTAGCTCTAACACACACACTTGCTCATGCATGAAGAAAATCAACCACTTTTGATGACCTTGCTGTTGTCTCTTGCTGCTATAGCATCAATCCTCCATACAGTCTTGCACTAAATCTCCAATCAATATCTTGCTAGCTTGCTTCTAACTTGCTTAACCCTTTCTATGAGAAATATCCTCAATATATAGGAGAATATAGATTAATTACTTGGATAGGAAATGATCCCAAGATATCTGGAATGTCAGCACCTGAACAACCATTCGAAGCCAACTCATGTTTCTAGAAGATTCCTTTCTAGAAGATTCGATATTTTTATCTTTTTCCTTCCTTTGGAGCATGTTCGCACCCTGATAGTTAGTTACAGTGCAAAATGTTCGCACTCCAGCTTAATGCCGCCTGTGAGAATCAGGCATTCTCGCAGGCAGATATATAGGTAGCCTGCGAGCATCCCTTAAAAGCATGATTTCTGGAAGCAGACAAATGTAACTTTTCTCAGAAAAGTGTTCTTAGTGAAGAGCTTGATTTTCCATAATCATAACATTATCATACCATCATCACGATGACTAAAATTGTGGATAATAGAATGCCCCCCAAAGTCTGAGAGTGGAACCAGTGACAGTTGATAGAATTTGTAAGTTGCATGTGTGTGTCAAGAACCAAGAGCACATCTAATCAGAGATTTGCAAACATCCAAGCATCAGCAGAATATCATGTATCCCAATTCCTGAGGTAGGCATTCCCATACTCAGATCACAGACCGATGACATCATAAACAAAGGTCATGGCCACCAATCATACACTGTGGATCCATGCAGTCATAATATAGCACAACCACCTGAATACACTATGGATCTGTGCGACAATTTTTTCAATCAAGATGACATAGCCACGAAACATACACAGTGGATCTATGTGTCACAAATTATACACACTCCATTGCAACCTGGATCATAGAGACAATATCCAGGGTCTTCAATCTCATCGCCCAAAGTACGAATCTAAACATGTGATTACATGTGTCGAGGTCGAACATGGTAGAAACCACTTGATTATCAGTCATTGATGTAACCGTTAACAAGTGAGAGGGAAATCGCCATTGATTTCAATGATCCCCAGGGTACTACAGTACAATCCATCGACTATGAATGACTGATTTGATGTCGAACACTCGACAGAATCTTTCGATCAGGGGTTAATGATGTAAACCCACTGTCGAAAGCGAATAACTTGCCATTGAGGCATGCAAGCTCTAAGGTACTGAAAAATTTCTAAGACTTTATCCTGGATAATGTGCTGAAGTCGATGGAACAAGACTCATCACAGGAGGGCCTTGATGTATCCCCCATCAATGACATGAAATGAGTAACAGATTTTGAAAGTGAAATAGAGTATGTGGCAATTGGACTTTGGACACAGGGAAGGCCGACACGGAATGAATGGGCAACTGCAGATGGTCGACTCAATAGAAGTTTTAGACGGACTTCTCTTGAACATATGAATGACACAACCAATGATTTGGCAGCATTGACTCAAAGACGATACATGGAAAGACCTTGTTATCAAATCAAAAGAGAGGCAAATGGATTTCCCAAACCGACTTCAAATGATGAATAGGGGGTGTCATGTTCAAGAGCGACACTTACTGCCAATCAACTCAAGGATGAAACATATCCCTTTCCCAAATTTCCCCCGACCATTTCTGGCAAGTACCTCTTTATTTTTATGCAATATTGAAGAGGATCACATATGCTTGTTGATATAAGCTCATCCTTCGGACGAGTCCCTCGGAGTATTTTTAACGAACCCTAGGAAGGAGTGGTTCGGTCCCATCACGGGTTTGTCAATGTTTGTTTAACGAGTCCAGAGATAGAAAACTTGAAGGTTTTTCAAGATTATAGAGTTTGGAAAAACACTTAAAAGAGAACTCTCTCAGTTCCTTTTTCGTATAATAGTCCAACGAGACCGAAAAATGGTTAAACTATCACTCGAAGGACGCATAACTTCAAATAATTTAACGAGCGTGAAAATAGAAAGATCGCTCGGCAATATTTTCATGTTTAGAGAGTCTGAAAAGAGCTTAAAGATAACTCCAGGGGGGTTCCTTTTTCGTGTAACCTCAGCAAGCCCAGAAAAGAGATAAAATAACGCTCGATCATGTTCTTATGTTTTTCGCAAGCGCAAGAATGGATAAAAGGTGCTTGAGGTTTTAAGTCAAAACCATAGAAAACAAACAAAATCACACCACACCGTAAAAGTTTAATCCATAATCATCCGTATTTGTTACCTGCAAGTCATTGGACTCATTTCCATATTATTAATTAGGGTTAAATAACAAATAAACATAAAAATTCCACTTTTGACATAGTAAAAAGTAAATAAAATAAATTCATAACACATTTTACCATATCATTTTACCGTTTTACCATTTGAGTGCAAAAAACCTCCATTTTACCTTCTACCTTCAGTGTTGATTTGTGGGAGCTTCGGGCGATCATTCCACGAGCCATCTGGATCATTTTGGTAAGCTCTCCATTCTCTAGCTTTTCATGGTTCAAATTTGTGTTTCCATTGGTTAAAAGTCAAGTTTTAAGTCCATTTTTCAAACCCTAGGCGTGTAGAGGGATTCTCGCAGGCTGTCCATACGGGGCCTGCGAGAATGCTTCATTCTCGCAGGTGGGCCTAAGGCAGCATGAGATAAGTTCCCATTGTGTGCCATAGGCCACCTGCGAACAGCGCAAAGTTTAAAATTTTATGTAACGTTTAGCCAAAAGAAAGGATTTTTCCCATGTTTAAGATTATTAACTATCTTCATATGTTTCCCATGCAGGTTTATAGCCATCATCATGGTGCTTGAATGGAGAGAACGGGAACATGAGGAAGATAATAAAAATGCCGAAAATCACCCTTCGACCATTGCTTCCTTAAGAGATTGCGGTCTCTTGAAGTATTTCCGCATCCCGGGCATGAGAGCCCAAGTTCGATTACTAGAATACTTAGTCCAGATGTGGGATCCGGATCAACAAGTTTTTAATGTCGGAGCTCACACATTGACTATCGACATCGAGGACATCTATTTCTTGACTGGTTTATCCAAGCGAGGGTCCTATGTCAATTTGACTGGTAGCCGAAGGGGTGGTTTAAAAATGAGTGAGTATTGCAGGGAGTACTGCGTGCCTGAGGCTGAATGACAGAAAGGGAAAGTGACTATTTGGGGAGTGACTGATCTGACTCTCCGCACCATTCTCTTTACCATTTCTCACATGGTGGGAAGTGTTGCTCCACATATGGCTCTGCAGAGCTATTTTCAGTATTCCATCGAGTGTACTGAGCCCCGGGTATTCAATTGGGCTGACGCAGTTTTACGCAGTCTCAAGAAACAACTGACCAAATGCAGGCGTGGAGATCTAAAACAATTCAGATATGGATCATTGTTGGTGTCCTTCTTCTGTGAGAGGGTCCCTGTGTTTAGGCTTCAGGCTGAGTGGCACTTTTCGGGTGCCAGAGATCCACGGATGTTACGATGGTGTCAACTCATGGCCCATCATGTGGCAGGACCGATCGTCAGGTATGACGATACCTTCTTTGACTAGCTTCGAGGCCAGGTGCTGATGGTAGAAGATTATGCATACGCTGGCTTGGATTTCCATGGTGATCATGACCTTGCACTGCCTGAGGATGCACAGTGGGGAGACCTCGGTAAGAAGTACACCAATTTTAAATTTTTAAATGTTTTTGTATTTTTAACATATTTAAATGTTTTTTTGTTTTATAGATTTATCCAAATACTAACACCAAAATTTTATTGATAACATAGACGTCCGGGCATACAGACCTGCTGGTAGTTCTCCTGTCCGGTGTCGAGGAGAGGCAGCAGTAGCAGTTCCACAGTACGTCGAGGACTATCTGACAGTGGAGCAGAACTTAGAGGGTTTGATGGCAGACATTCTAGATATGACTCTGGAGGAGATTCCACGACGCGATCAACGTCACACTATGGGAGTCTCTGCCTCTATGGGTCGCTTGCTCCGTAGATTTTCTAGGACATTAGTGTGCTATCGTGAACATCATTGATGTCATTATGTAGAAGCTATGGGCTTCAATTTTGATATTTTGGTCTTCGGACACATTTTGTAAAAACAAACTTTGATCATTATATATATACACGGCTTCTACCGGCTTACTTTACATTTGTGTACAATTTAATGTGTTTGATTTATAAGTGATTTAAATGCCTGTCCAATACATAATTAGCTAAAGCATCTATCAATTTATTAAGACATCTAGGAATGTGTTGACATTCAATATGATCAAAATGTCATTCCAAGAGGCGAATCCGCAAATATACCCTTAATAAAGTAGGACTTCGAATAGAGTAGACATTACTTAATTGTAGTACTACTAGCTGCGAGTCAAGTCGCACAACCAAGTGATGAATCCTGAGAGAGATAGCATCAACCAATAACTCAATAACGGCGCTATACTCTGCAATGTTGTTGGTTGCTCGACCAAGACATACACCTCGTAAAGATATAAGCTCATTTGTTGGGGCATAGATTGCCTAGGTAGCAGAAGCTACGTTTCGAGTACTACGACTAGCACCGTCGGTGAAGCCAATATAAGGTAGTGAATACTCCGACATATGACAATCAAACACTACGTCACGTAAGGGCAGAGACCAAATAACGTCAAATGCACAACTAAAAATAACACACACACTCAGTATGATACATAAAATACAAGAACTAGTGCACAAATGACTCATGCATAGTACTTCTTTAAGTACAACCCATTTCTGGGTTCACTCAAAGGTACACCATCATAATCCACTAATTCATACGCTCCTTTGTCCAAAACTTTGCTAACAATGTAAGGCCCACGCCACATTGGTTTGAATTTCCCAGCTCTTAAGACATCTTTATCTTGTTCATACAAAAGAACAAGATCGCCTTCAGAGAAGACATGAGGTTTGACCTTGTCATACTGTGCCTTAACACGTTTCTTCTGGGCTTCTATTACAAGAGTGGCATCATGGTGAGTCTCGTCTAATCGCATCAAATACAACAGATGTTCCTCTTCAGCAGAAGTATTAGGTAAGAGCTCTACAGGTAGCTTCAAAGACGGTATTTCACATTCTATTGGCAGAATGGCTTCCATGCCATAAACTAATCGAAAAGGCGTGAATCCCGTGGCAGACTTAACAGATGTCCGATATGCCCACAATGCCAAAAATAACATTATGTGCCAGCTGGTTTTATGGATTCCTATCATCCGTCAAATCATAGTTATGAGAACCTTATTGATGGCTTCGACCTGGCCATTCGCCTGTGGATAATAGGGTGTTGAGCTATCATGCCGAAGGCCCAACTTCTCTGTAAGTTCAGGCATCATATAATTCCGAAAATGACTATCGTGATCGGTAACGATAGCCTGAGGAACACCAAAATGAGTGATGACATGGTTGAAAAGAAATAACGCTGCAGTCTTCCCAGTATTATCGAATGTCGGCATCGCCTCGGCCCACTTAGTGAAATAATCGACAACTACAATAATATAACCATGCCCCTCGTCCGAGTGAGGGTGACATGTCATAAAATCAATGCCCCATTTAGCGAAAGGACCTACTGAGACCACAGGATGAAGGGGAGCAGGATGCGATCGAATCTTCTGATTATAGGTCTGGCAGGCATGACACTTCTGAACAGCAGTAATGCAGTCATGGAACAAGGAAGGCCAAAAGTAACATGCACGTAAGATCTTCTGGGCAATAGCATACCCAGACATATGACCACCACATGCTCCTGAATGGCAGTCATTCAACGCTTTCTCAGCTTCTTCAAAAGTCAAACAACGCCGAAAGACAGAGTCAATGCCTCGATGGTAAAGAGTATCGTCGAGGATAATATAATGACGTGCTTGATAACGGACGCGACGTCGTTCGTTACTGGACAAAGCAGGAGGGAAAGTTTGAGTTTGGAGATATATAATGATATCTCCGTACCAAATATCGTCGGTACTGATAAGGAAAAGTGATTCGTCAGGTAACGAATCGACTGCTACTTTCTTCGTGGCATTGTGGGTAAAATCACAAATTAACTCAGTGAAAACGAGGGATTTCTTCGATGTGGCTCGATCGAATTCCAAATCGAACTCCTGGAGAATAACAATTCACTTGGAGTATTTTCCCCCCAGCAATTGACGTGTCAATATATGTTGCATGGGGTTACAATGTGAAATCACTGTAGTTTTCCTGGCGAGAATATAATGACGAAAACGTTGAACTGCTTGGACAGCAGCCAAGGCCAGCTTTTCAACATGTTGGTATTTAATTTCCATGGAAGTTAAACTTCGACTCAAGTAATATATAACATGCTCATCGTGGGCATCATCCTCTTGAACGAGAACCATGTCGATAGTATACTTAGACATAGCTAAATAAAGAAAGTAATCTCAACTATAATCAGGAGGGAAAAGAAGAGGAGATTTCGTAAGGGATAATTTCAAGGCTTCAAAAGCGTTATTAGCAACCTTATCCCAGACAAACTCTGAACCTTTCTTTAGAAGACGTGTAAAACCCCGAGTAATCTCAGCGTAATTCAGGATGAAGCAACGAGGAAAGTTTGCTTTCCCCTGCAAACATTGTAACTGGCACAAAGAAGAAGGACGAGGAAGATTAAGAATTGCCTCGACCTTGATAATATCTACCCGAATCCCATGGCGTGAAACAATGAAACCAAGGAGACGGTCGGATTCTACACAAAAGACACATTTATGAGGATTCAAGCGAATGCGATAGAATCGACAACGAACGAAAATTGCTCGGAGATGATTAGGGCGATCGACTCGACGTAAAGAGTGAGCCGGCAAATCATCCAAATAAGGTTGAACAATATGCTTGATATCGTGAAACGTGTAATACATAGCATGTTGTAACGTAGCACCTGCGTTCTTCAGATCGAAGGGGAGTTTCCTGTAGGTAAAATTACCCCAAGGACAAATAAAAGTCGTTTTATGCTGGTCCTCAGGAGCGATATTGATTTTATTATAGCCGGAAAATCCATCCATGAGGGAAAAGATTTCATTGCCGGCACAATCATCGACGATCTGGTCAACGAAAGGGGTGGGAAAATTGTCCTTTGGACAAGCTTTGTTGATATCCCGATAATCAACACAAAAGCATATACTACCACCTTTCTTATCAATCGGTACTGTGTTGGAAACCCATTCTGTCAATGCCACAGGATAAATAAAACCAGCTTTAAGAAGTTTTTCAACTTCAAGCTTAATGGCTACCGCTTTACGTGGATGGACAGGACGAAGGCGTTGCCGGACTGGCTTGGCTCTGGGGTATGTCTTAATTTCATGGACCAAAATAGCAGGGTCAATACCCGGCATCTCTTCGTAAATCCAGGCAAAGATATCGCAAAATTCTTTAAACAAGGAAGTATAAGTGACAATTTCTTCGGGAGAACACGAAGCTCCAATATGAACATTCTCGACAATTCCAGGTTTCACTGAAATATCTATGGGTATCGTGGGTGAAATGTTACTGAGGTTCCCTTCCAAAAACACATCACGTGTAGATTGGGGAACCGTGGATATAACAACAACGGTCGACAGAGTCGAAATCTGCTAATAATTCTCAAGAGTCTGTTGTTCCAGAAACAATATGGAATGATGATGCCCATCATCCCAAGGGGTGTCCTCCATGATGGACATGATCATCTCATCTGTGGGAAAGACGACATGAAAAGGATCAGGAGACAACTCATCAAAATAAGAAGTAGTAAGGGTTGCCGATTGAATGGCTTGATAAGCAGACTCAACCAGACTTAATGGCATAATGTTGCCGAAACGAACATGATCTCCAGGATCAGGGACTATCCAAGGGTCAACAGACACAAGAAGTTCATGAGGTACAGTAGATATCATATTAATGGAAGCAACTGATGGGCGTGGAATATCGGGTGGTGGAGGTATGGGGAAAGTACCCATTAACGAAGAGTCTTTTAAAAGACCAACTCCAACATTCTCGTAACCCGATGGGGTTTTAGCTATGAATGACACGTTGCCAGTGCGAGTATCAACATTAAAGAACGCAAGTTGATCAACAGTAACCACTTTTCCCTGGTGAGGAAATCGTATGACACGGAACAGGGTTGACACAACAACTCGCATAGAATCGACCCAGCTACGTCCAAGTACAAGATTATAATCTAGAGGAGCATCGAAAACTTCCACTTCAACCTGGATGGTTTTACCTTCGAGAGTGACATGCAACGATGGAAGAATGTTGTAAGGATTAAAACCAGAGCCGTTGAAGGCTCTCAAAGTGTTTTGTGAGTCGTTTAATGGGGGAGAGCCAATGGCTTTCCAACAAGTAAAATACATTACACTCATAGAGGCACCCTCGTCAACAACAGTCCGACAAATTCTCTTGTTGGCGACAATAACTTGTATCTGGAACGCAATTTGTGGGGGTAACCTTGGAACATGGTCGTCCACTTCAAAGACTATCAAATTCGTATCGGTAGGATCGATTCCACCTATGGCTTTCAACAGAGCCCTTCGTTGCGCAGGACAAGACTGAAGGACTTCAAGGGCAGACATCGCTGAAGGTGCTTGGGCCAGATCTTCGACAATGCTATAGTTCTGGGCCGCATGAGCATGAGGATTGAATGCCAACTTTTTAACGACACCTTTTGGAGGTCGTAAGACTGTATCAATATTCGGTTGTTCGAGATGAAGAGGACCATTCGTAGGTGGATTCGGCGGAGTACCAAATCGGGAGGCCAATCGTCAACCTTCTCCTTAGAAGGAGTATAGTCTTTAGCTCTAGTGGTAAGTGCAACGTTGTCTTTCTTGGAATCACCGGTGCACATCAAAACATAAGAGTTTGTAGACGTAGAGGGTTGGTCATGGATGACCAACGAAGCCTGTTGTTGAGAGGGGAAGGGTTGAGACAAGACTTCCGACGTAGAAGGTTTCAGTGTTCCTTGCAGGAACTTGTTAACCTCGACACGTCTCATACAATCCTTCATGTAGTGATTGTCACCACAGATAAGGCAAGGGTAGTGTGGTTTGTGCTTATCCCGGTCTTCAATAGGAGGGGATTTGGTTTTCTCATTCATATTATTGTTTTTACTCTCCTTATTCTTGCCTCTCCCTTTCTTAGATTTGTTCTTACCGGTCGGCGTAAATTGAACAGCGTTCACTTCAGAGCTTTTACTGGCGGGAGGAGCAGGAGACAGAGCACTTTGAACATTAGAAGGATTGGATTTCGGGGTTGTAGTTGAAACGAAATGTGAGTGGGTATGAGTGGTCCCAATCACACCATCAGCTGCATGTGAGGCAACTGGAGTAGTAGAAGTGTTGGAAGTACCAGGACGAGGTAAATCAGGTAGTAAGGTGTAAAGTGTTCCCGTTTGCGAATAAACGATATCAATATATTGAGCGTGACTTATAGCCCGCTCTTTTGTAACAAGACCACCCATAGCAATGTCTTTACCAATTTCATTCATGAAAGATTTCGTGAACCATTAAGCTAATAACTGATCAGGGAGCTCAAGTTTGATGAGACGTCGTCTCCTTCTCCACTCATGTATATGGTCCGATATGTGAGTACCTTTCGTTTATTTAAAAGAAGTCAAGATTTTAGTTCCAGTATCATAACGGATTGGTAACTGGTAATGTGTGAGGAAAGCCATAGCTAAGGTGTTGAAATCAGAAAAGAAACCTCGTGGCAATTCAATGTACCACTTCGCAGCCGAACCGATAAGGGTCCGTTGAAAAAGAAGTAGATGAATGGAGTCATCCATCAGTGAGTTGGACGAAAACCATAAATGAAAAGTCATGACATGATTATTTGGGTCCTCTCCCACCTTACCATCGAATTTCAGAATATCCGATGGGAGTTTAGCAGGAATAGCAGGCCATTGGGGAGAGTGACGAATAAGATCATTTAGAATCCTAGTCAAATCTGGCAAATCCAAGGTAGCAAGAAAAGGCAACTGTCGGTTAACTTGCGGGTACTGATGGCTTTGGGGTGGAAACCCCGTTGGCAGACCAGTAGGAGCATAAGAAGACTGTCCATAGAGGGAAGCTCCGGGTTGGTTTGGTGGTGGCTGGATAGGGTAGTAGCCCCAAGGATTAGAACCTTGAGTTTGAGTAGGGACCTGAGGTTGGGAAGTTTGACCCGAACCCCAAATAGGATTAGTCACACCTGGACATGGTTGGCCTACAGGAGGGATTGTTTCTTGCCCCCTAGCAAGATGTATGTTTCTTAAAAGTTGTTGCCAATACTGGGCCAACTCAGGAGGTATATTTTTCCCAAAAGGAGAGGTTGGTCCCCCTACCGTAGGTATAGTCCCCCCCAGGAGTTGTGTACCAACCGTAGGTTGTGTGGTAACTGTGTTATTTCCGGGAAAAGGAAAAGGAACCGTACTACCCTGTCCACCAACAAGAATGTGCAAGTTTGGTGCAACAGTTGGGAAAGTGCTACTAGTATTAGGATTTCCAGTAGGAAACTGAGGGAGTGTCAGGATGAAACCGGGAATAGGATGCCCAGGAAACTGAGGGCCACCTGGAGAACCAGCTGGGGTTTGTGGAGGTGTTGGATGGGAAACATTCAACAAAGGATTCAATGCATGGTAACCAGGGGGTAAATTCAAGTTGACTTCAGGTATTCGCTGGGTGTTGATAGGGGCAAGAGTAGTTGCAGGAATCTCGGTTGGGACACTCGTAGTATCTGTGATATGGGCCATCTCGGCAGGAAGAACAAAATGATAAGTGTAGTCTCTGGTGTAGTTTATGGTTCAGGAGACACATGAGGGTTGATTTCGTAGACAAGAGGGGACTCTGTACCAAAAAGAACTCGTCGGAAATCACCCGACCAAAAAGGATCTTGGCCTACTACACCGTGAGAAGGCCCAACAGTTGATTCAGAAGATGTAACAACGGTTTATTCAGAAGGATTTAATCGTCCAATAGGTCGTTCACCACGACGAATGTGATAGTCCTCTATAGTATGGGTAATTCGAAAATCAGCAAGAGGATCAGTGGGTTCTACTTGTGGAGGTGGTGTAAAAACGTCTGGGACTTCACTTACGTCCACGTGTGGTAAAGTAACAAGGGGGATTTCACCCGGATGAAGAGAGTCGTCAGGGGTACCCTCAGATGTTGTTGTATGCAAAGGTTGTGAAGCTTCCGGATGTTCCGGGGACAAACCTTGCATCCTACGTGAACGTCGTGGGGGAGCAATTGTAAACAAGTAACAAATTCCCCATTGAAAATCCTATGGTCAACTTCGAGAAATGATCGACACACACTAGTAAACAAAATCTAGAAGCAATCACCAAGCAAACAATACCTTCTAATATCGAAGCCACTAGTTGGTGATGAAATCCAACGTCGCAACAACGAGATGAGAAGGGGTAGGGCTAAGGTGGAAAAGTTACATTGACGACCTTCTTAACAGACTTACACCCTTGTGCAAGTTCCCACACATAATCATGGGTATACCCTCCAACCTCCAAGGAGCCCGAGTGAGTTTGATCAACGTCGAAGCCAGGTACCGTGAAGACTTTCCCCTCCACAGTCACCTTGGGTAAGAACCTAGAGAGATAGGCCACTAAGGTCACCACAGACAACAGTATAGCCTGGGGGAACAGTCGTCAGTCCGATCCACACGCAAGGGCAGGGTATCAAGCCCGAAACCAACTCAAAGGCTTCCACTCATAATTGTGGGTATACCTCGGAGTGATCCCCGTAATACGTGGAATATCTACACCGATGTCAACAAAGCAGGGGTAGTAACTCTGCCAACACCAATGCGACCTAGTGCTTGACCCTTGTGTTAGAAGGGCTTCCCAGGACAATATGTTTCCAATGGAATTTTACACTCCCTAACTCAAGATGCTATTGTGTGTTTTTGAGCTTTTGGAGAGTGTGTCTCTCTTCCTACTCCAAAGCACTAGCCTAGCTAAATGTTGGTGTAAAAGAGCCCTAGAAAAGAGTTACTAGATCAATTTTAATATTACGCAATGTTTTTAAAAGCTGTTGTTTACTCAAAGGTAACGGAAGTGAAACTCATGATGTATGACTCTTGACCCAAATAATGCAAGGATAATGATGAAAAATGATTCTTTTCATTCCATGAATCCTAGTTATGGGATAGAGAGAAAGTTTTCTAAATAAACTCAATACTACAATGCAAATGCAAAGCTCAATTTCCTTTTAGATATTAATGTAAACAATCATTTATCAATGAGCTATTTCTATAGGTCTTTTTCAAAACTTTAATACTCTAAAACTTGATTTTCAATGTTTTTGAAAAAGCAAAAACAAAATCTTGAAAGAAAACTTGTTGTTCACTTTCCAAGAAGAACTCTGATTAATGAGAAAAGAAAAATCAAACCATCAATAATCAAACTATGACAACCCAACCAAAACTTTCAACAAAAGTAAAAATAAAAGCAAACCAAGGAGTTCCTCAATGCAAATGAAAAATGTCCTTTCACATCAACAAGAAAACGAGAAACACCAAACACTCAACTCTCAACCAATCACTGGTTCTTAGCCAACTCGACACACTCAACTCCAGAACTCAGAGAGATTGAAAATGCCAATAAGAGCCAAGAAATGAAAGTCAAGCTACAAAGGCAAGAAAAACCTAGAAACCCTAGATCAGTTCAAGCAAGCAAACTAAAGAAAAATATATGTAAGTCAATGTCCCAATAAGCCAAAAAGACACAATTCAACTGTTCTGAGCAATTGACAAAGTCAAAACTTAAATTCAAAAATTTCAAAAAATTTGTTCGCAGGCAAGTAGTAGAACACAGTGCAAGAAGATAGTATTCTCGCAGGCTACCTTGATGCAAGATGCGAACAGTTCACACTGGACTATATATGCAGAGTGCGAACTTTCCTGGTTCTCGCAGGTTGTAAATGGACACAGTGCGAGAAGTCCTGAAGATAATGAAAATTTTGAAAATTCAAGCAAAATCCAAACTGGCTTATAGACCCAGAAGGTCTCTCAGGGTATCCTGAGGACTCAGACACTGACAAAACAGGAGAAAAAGGAAAATATGGAAAATGGCCATAGAAAATTCAAAACCATAAAGAAAAAGGGGATAGGTTCCCCAGTGGAGTTTCCAATTTTGTTTCAGGATAAATCCGTGAGTGCAGACACAAACCGATCTCCCTAGATCCACCTAGATCTAGAACAAAACATGACAGAATAATACACTTTCCCTAGATCTAGCCTATTGAATGAACTAAGAGGTAAGGATTATGGACATACCTTATGAACGCTTTCCTTAGGTCTCTGTTGTTCCAAGCTTTGCTCCAATGCTCTTGCACCGTCCAGATCACAACAGTACAAACCAATCGGAGTAAAGGCAGATTAATATATTCAATAGCTAGTCTATACATATGATCAATGAGTTATGTAATAAAGTGACATCATCTTTATGGGAAAGGGACATATTGTTGTATTGAATTAATTGAAAGTGAAACTTACAACCTGAGCCTTGATGTCATAGGTCTCCTTTCGATGGATCCTAGCTCTGACACACACACTTGCTCATGCATGAAGAAAATCAACCACTTTTGATGAACTTGTTGTTGTCTCTTGCTGCTGTAGCATCAATCCTCCATACAGTCTTGCACTAATTCTCCAATCAATCTCTTGCTAGCTTGATTCTAACTTGCTTAACCCTTTCTATGAGCAATCTCCTCAATATATAGGAGAATATAGATTAGTTTCTTGGATAGGAAATGATCCCAAGATATCTGGAATGCCAACACCTGAACAACAATTCGAAGCCAACTCATGTTTCTAGAAGATTCCTTTCTAGAAGATTCGAGATTTTTATCTTTTTCCTTCCTTTGGAGCATGTTCACACCCTGACAGTTAGTTACAGTGTGAACTGTTTGCACTCGAGCTTAATGTCGCCTGCGAGAATCAGGCATTCTCGCAGGCAGATATATAGGTAGCCTGTGAACATCCCTTAAAAGCATGATTTCTGGAAGCAGACAAATGTAACTTTTCTCAGAAAAGTGTTCTTAGTGAAGAGATTGATTTTCCATCATCATAACATTATTATACCATCATCACGATGACTAAAATTGTGGATAAAAGTCTTGCAAAAGAAATTATTTTAAATGGAGAAGCCCTAAAATAAGGAAAGTGTAAGGCTACATGAAGATATAAATAAGAGGCAAAGCTCACTCATTAAGGACACACTTGTACATGTTGTATATATATTTTCTTGTGTAAAGATTATTGTAAATACTTGTGGATACATTTGAAGTGGAAAACGTCTAAGGTAGCATGAAGGGATGGCAACGAAATTCTCGGAATTACAGTGAATACAAAAAAACCTATTTTTTGAGGCGTACGCGGGCTGTCTGTGTATAGGGTGAGTACATGTACGCGGGATGTCTATGAATAGGGTGTTGATGCAGACACCCTACCTAGGCAGGGTCCACTGACCGCACTGTCTTTGGATCGTCCTTAATATCTGAGTTGAAACAACTCTTTTGAGTCCCTGTTGGAACCTCTACTGATAATATCCATAGGTCCTAATGCGAAACTTAGCCTGCATATACAAGTACCATACGTGAGCTTCAAATCCACACGATCACGGGCCATAAGCTCACGCCTATTCACAAAGGTGCGTCACCATTTCACGTGTCGGGACTTTGCGAGGGAGCCAACTTTGACTCTCCAACTCCCAAATGCCGAAACGAGCTTAATGGTTGCTAGATCCTCCCTTGGCCTCCATCCATGTGACCATTCGCCATGACTCGGAGCTCATCTCTCAAGCACTTCGGGATTTCATGTTTCGGGATCCTTTGAGTGGCTCGTCTCCCTTCACTCAACACCTGAAATGCCTAAATATCTCATGGACAATCGACAGTCTAGATCTCTCCTCAAACAACAACTTAGATCTATCCCTTCTTGTATTGGGATTTCATGTTTCATGAAATCAGAGGATCACTCAACTTCTTTCTCCCAATCCCCAATATTTCGAAATCCTCCTATGTCAAATCAATGGTCCTCACTGTCCTACGATTGAACGATCCAATTTCCTCCTTCACGAAGTTAGAACTTCACGACTCGGGATTTTGGGATGGTTCTCTCCTTCAAACCCCCGGTACCCAAAATGTCAAAATGTCGATGCTTCGGATCGATGGCCCACATCCTAAATCAATCCAAGGACTTAGAGTATTTTCGCGATTTCACATTTTGCGAGTTTCAAAAAATCCACCCTTTGACTTCTTTCCACAACGATTCAGCGAAATTATGCTTGCTTGCCACACGTCCTTTCTGATGGATGGTCTAAATGATTTCACTAAATCCCCTTTCATGAGTTTTCTCCTCTGCTCTCTTCTGATATCTTGGTATCTGATTCTGCGAACACCCAAATCTACTGCCACCTATCCTCTGACGATGGATGGTTCTGATCATTTCAGAACTTTGGGACTTTATTGCATCCACTCTCCTGCATACACAATGATTAAATCTCACATGTTTTCCTATGGATCCAATGACAGTTGGTCCTCTATGCTCAAATATGACGGTCCATATATGATATCTTCCCTTTCACGTTCTTTGTTGTCTGGACATAAGGTTCAACGATCCATATTTCCCTATGATCGATCCAATGATAGTTGTACTCTTACTCCTGAGCCTTTGCACCTTTCTTCCCAGACTTGGAAGATTTTTCTACTTTCAAAGGTTTCAACCCTTTGTTCTCTTGACAAATCCATCTCTGGGATTTATTCAACACTCATGAAAAGTGCTATCTCTTCTGATCTTCTATCCTTAACAGGATTTCAACCTCCCACACACAGCGTGCATTCTCGGGATTTTGAATAAATCAGTTTGAAGGATCTTCTTAGAAAGAAAATGCTTCTCACCCACATGGAATTTCTCTGCGCTGGTTCTTTGAAGCTTGTTGTCTTCTTGACATTGTGCACATATTGCACCTGGTATGAGTTTCTCTAAGTCTCCCTCTGAACCTCTCTGAATCAATCCTAGATTCAGTCGACGCACTCCTTACGTTCGAGATGCACACCTTGCATACAGGTATCATAAGAGAAACGATTGAAACTCAACCAACTTTGTCACGAAATCATACAGTTAATCTCTCAAACACTCATACATGAAATGAACTGGTAACAAATAATACACACAGAATAACATTCATTCAATCACACATGAAGTGAACATAGTCCAAGGATTTGGGACAATTTATGTCTGTTCTATTCATTCATGAAAACAAAATACAAAGTGTTCCTGCTACTCTACTTTGCTCTACTCATCTCTCTATTATGTATATCTAATTCCATGATCTATTACAATGCAATACTGAAAAAAATATCTAAAGACTAGCTCCACGATCTCTTTCGTATTTTTCTGAAATCTATCATTTCAAATTCAAAACTATTACCTACTCTTTCTGATTAAAATAACTACTAGTTATTTCCTGATAGAGTCGACACTCCATATCTGCATTTCTTACAGTCATTCAAGACTTTACAAATAATTTACAATTTTAAAATGTTGTTTACAAAATATCTTAACAACCAATTAAATTATGAGTTAAATGCTTGATTTAAAACTCTATCATTGGTGAGATGTCATCTGTTCACTTCCACGTGTGCATTGTTGACTTTGTAGACGATGCTTCTACATCATACTCCTTTGGTTAAAAACTTTCATGGACTCCTGTCCATGAGCTCCTGCACTGTCTTTCTGTGCTCCAAAATATCAGGTTCTGTGACCCAACTTGCATCTTCCATTGGATGATCTTTGCAGTTCACTAAGTACTCAGGATAGGTCTTTCTCCTAGTTTTCTTTCCATCCTTTTGTTCAATAATTTTCTCCATCTGAGATTTTTATGTTGTGGGTAATTTATTTTCCCATTGAATTTCTATCTGATCATCTGATTCTCCTTCCTCATATCTCTTGTAAGGATACAAGTCTGCAACATTTAATATCGACTATATCCCAACATTGTCTAGAAACTCAATCTCATAAGCATTGGTTGCGAATTTTCTGAGAATCCTGTATGGTCCTATCTTTTTCATCTTTAATTTATTATACGTTCCCCTTGGGAATCTCTCTTTTCTCAAATAAGCTAAAACTTCATCTCCAATTTCGAATTGAACTTCTCTTCTCTTTTGATCAACTCTGCTCTTGTATTTCTGATTGTTGTCTTGTAACTTCTCTTTGACTCTGTCATGGAGTTTCTGCATTTTTTTTGCAAAATACTTTGCTCCAACACTTATGAATTCAACTTAATTCAAATCTCTCAACTTTGTAATCCCTCTTGGTTGTATACCATACAGAATTTCAAATGGACTTTTCCCTGTGCTCCTGTTCACTGAATTATTGAATGCAAATTCTGCTTATGCTAGAATATGATCCACATGGAATTTCTCTGCGCTGGTTCTTTGAATCTTGTTGTCTTCTTGACGTTGTGCACATATTGCACCTGGTATGAGTTTCTCTAAGTCTCTCTCTGAACCTCTCTGAATCAATCCTAGATTCAGTCGACGCACTCCTTTCGTTTGAGATGCACACCTTGCATACAGGTATCATAAGAGAAACGATTGAAACTCAACCAACTTTGTCACGAACTCATACAGTTAATCTCTCAAACACTCATACATGAAATGAACTGGTAACAAATCATACACACAGAATAACATTCATTCAATCACACATGAAGTGAACATAGTCCAAGGATTTGGGACAATTTATGTCTGTTCTATTCATTCATGAAAACAAAATACATAGTGTTCCTGCTACTCTACTTTGCTCTACTCATCTCTCTATTATGTCTACCTACTTCCATGATCTATTACAATGCAATACTGAAAAAAATATCTAAAGACTGGCTCCACGATCTCTCTCGTATTTTTCTGAAATCTATCATTTCAAATTCAAAACTATTACCTACTCTTTCTGATTAAAATAACTACTAGTTATTTCCAGATAGAGTCGACACTCCATATCTGCATTTCTTACAGTCATTCAAGACTTTACAAATAATTTACAATTTTAAAATGTTGTTTACAAAATATCTTAACAACCAATTAAATTATGAGTTAAATGCTTGATTTAAAACTCTATCATTGGTGAGATGTCATCTGTTCACTTCCACGTGTGCATTGTTGACTTTGTAGACGATGCTCCTACATCATACTCCTTTGGTTAAAAACTTTCATGGACTCATGTCCATGAACTCTTGCACTGTCTTTCCGTGCTCCAAAATATCAGGTTCTGTGACCCAACTTGCATCTTCCATTGGATGATCTTTGCAGTTCACTAAGTACTCAGGATAGGTATTTCTCTTAGTTTTCTTTCCATCCTTTTGTTCAATAATTTTCTCCATCTGAGATTTTTATGTTGTGGGTAATTTCTTTTCCTATTGAATTTATATCTGATCATCTGATTCTCCTGCCTCATATCTCTTGTAAGGATACAAGTCTACAACATTTAATATCGACGATATCCCAACATTGTCTAGAAACTCAATCTCATAAGCATTGGTTGCGAATTTTCTGAGAATCCTGTATGGTCCTATCTTTTTCATCTTTAATTTATTATACGTTCCCTTTGGGAATCTCTCTTTTCTCAAATAAGCTAAAACTTCATCTCCAATTTTGAATTGAACTTCTCTTCTCTTTTGATCAACTCTGCTCTTGTATTTCTGACTGTTGTCTTGTAACTTCTCTTTGACTCTGTCATGGAGTTTCTGCATTTTTTTTGCAAAATACTTTTCTCCAACACTTATGAATTCAACTTGATTCAAATATCTCAACTTTGTAATCCCTCTTGGTTGTATACCATATAGAATTTCAAATGGACTTTTCCCTGTGCTCCTGTTCACTGAATTGTTGAATGCAAATTTTGCTTATGCTAGAATATGATCCCATTGTCGACCTTGCTCAGTGATTAAACTTCTCAACAATTTTCCAAGACTCTTGTTTACTACTTCAGTTTGTCCATCTTTCTAAGGGTGATATGTTAAAATGAAGGACAAGTTTTTCCCCAACCTCTTCCATAGAGTCCTCTGAAAGTGTCCTACAAATTTGTTGTCTCTGTCTGAAACTATGCTTCTTGGTAATCCATGTAGTCTCACTACTTCTTTGAAAAAAAATCGGTGAGGTGTGTGGCATCACTTGTCTTATGGCATGGTATTAAATGTTTCATTTTTGAGAATCTGTCTACCACAACAAATGTGGAATCAATCCCTTTTTGAGTTAGGCAATCCCCAAAAAATTCCATATTGATTACATCCCACAACCTTTCTGGAATTGGTAACGGCTGATACAAACCAGTGTTCTATTGTCTTCCCTTTGCATACTGACAAATTATTCATTTGTTCACAAACTTCATCACCTCTACTCTCATGCTCAACCAATAATACGAATCGCTTAGCTGTGCAAATGTATTATCCTGACCAAAGTGTCTGGCTAAACCTCCACTGTGTTTTTATTTCAGTAGGTTGTCTCTCATTGAGCACTTCAGAATGAAAAATTGGCTCCCATTGAAAAGTAATCCATCCTGGATCAATATTCATCCCATGAGCTTCTATCTCCCAATAAAGGATTCTTTCATGCCTCATAAGCTTCTTTGAAATCTGCATCTTCTTTATACATCTCCTTGAGGTGTTCGAACCCCAATGTCTCCACTTGGAATTACGGTAAAATCAAACTCCTTCCTCTCAAAGAATCTACAACTTTGTTAGAAGTTACAACAATGTGCTTAGTAAAAAAAGTAAAATTCTGCATAAATTCTACCCATTTTGCATGTTTTTGATTCAACTTTTCTTGCCTAGTAATAAATTGCAAAGCATAATTATCACTGTACAAGACAAATTCTTTAGGAATTAGATAGTGTCAACATTTTTTCAAAGCTTGAATCACTGCATAAAATTCCTTTTCATACATGGAATACTTTTGCTTGGCATCATTCAATTTCTCACTGAAATAAGCAACTGACCTATTTTCCTAACTCAAGACTGTTCCAATAGCTAATCCACTTGCGTCACATCTCACTTGAAATGTTTTTCCAAAATATGGTAAGACCATAATTGGTTCCTCTGTGATCTTCTCTTTCAACACTTTGAAACTTTTTTCAGCTTCCTCTGTCCAACTGAATGACTTGTGTTTCTTCTTCACAGTGTCCAACATGGGTGCACATATGCCACTGAAATTTCTGATGAATTTCTTATAAAAAATCGCTAACCCATGAAAACTTCTTACCTCAAATATGTTGCTCGACGACAACCATTCTCTGATTTCTCTCACCTTTTCTGGGTCCATCTTCAATTCATTTGAAGATATTACGAAACCCAAATATATGAGATCCTTCTTCATAAAATAACTCTTCTTTAGATTTATCAACAACTTCTCTTGCTGCAACCTTTCCATCACTAACGTCAAATGTATTAAGTGTTCTTCCTTTGTCTTGCTGAAGATTAGTATGTCATCTAGATATACTATGACAAATTTGCCTATGAAGTCTTTCAACACTTCATTCGTTAACCTCATAAATTTGCTTGGTGCATTTGTCAACCCAAACGATATGACCAGCCATTCAAACAATCCTTCATTTGTCTTGAATGTTGTTTTCCATTCATCTCCCTCTCTCATTCTTATTTGATGATACCCGCTCTTCAAGTCTATCTTGGAAAAATAGCTTGCTCCACTCAAATAGTCCATCAAATCATCCATCCTCAGTAAAGGAAATCTATATCCAATGGTTATCTTGTTGATGGCTCTGGAATCTATACACATCCTCCATCCTCAATCTTTATTTGGACTTAATACAGTTGGCACTACACATGGGCTTAAGCTTTCCCTGACTAACCCATTATCCAACAACTCCTGAACTTGGTTCTTGACCTCCTCATTCTCTCTAGGTGTTAACCTATAAGATTCTTTGTTTGGTAAACTAACTCCTGGAATAAGGTCAATATGATGGCTTATACTCTTGACGGGTGGCAATGAGTGTGGTAACTCATCCACAACTATATCAACAAAATTTTCTAACAGTTCTTGGATTTCTACAGGAAGGTCTTATATAGAAGTATTCATAAGGATAACTCTAGGCATCCTCACTACATAAAACTGCATATATTTCTCCTTCCTGACTTCCTTTAGGAGCTCCTTCCCACTCATGAGAAGTATTCTTGAACTAACTTCTTTCTTTTGCTCTTTGTCTTCTATGGGTAGAAACATATGTGTTCTACCATTCTTTTCTAGGGTATAGGTATTCTTCCTTCCATCATGAATAACCTTTCGATCATACTTCCATGGCCTCCCCAATAAAATATGACAGACATCCATAGGAATTACATCACATAATATTTCATATTTGTAACCTCCTATTTTAAATTCAACTTGGCATTGTTGACTTACCATGACTTGATGTCCTTTCTGCAACCACGATACTTTGTATGGATTTGGATGTGCAGTTGCCTTCAATTCCAACTTTTCCACCATCTCTGTGGATACTATATTTTTGATGCTTCCACCATATATGATCAACTTGAAAACTCTGTATTTCGACTTGCAAGTAGTTTTGAATAGGCTTGTTCATTGGACTGGTTCCTTCTCTCGTTTAAGAATAACTTCCCTCATCATGAGGTTTCTTCCTCCTCCTCCTTCTTCTTCTTCCACATGTTTTTTTGATTCAGTAATGTGTGCTTCTCCACTTTCTCTTTTTCTGTCGGGACATTCCTAAGATTTGTGCCCTTCTTTTCCATAAATATAGCATTCAACTATGCCTCCTCTGGCTCTTCCCTTTCCTCTACCTCTGGAAAAAGAAACTCTTTCTCCATATTGTCCTTCTTTAGAACTTCCACCTTTCTCATGGTGAATATGTTGTTTGTCATCTTTAGGATTCGACTTCTAGAACTTCTCTCTACTGGTCCCCTTGCCTTGGCTTGAATTTCCTCCTCTGCTTCATTGGCTTTGCTTCCTGGCCAATTTTTCTTTAGCTTTCAAGGCTGCTTGGTAGGCATCCTCGAATCTACTGACATAAATCATGTTGATCTCCTCTTAGATTTCATATCTCATCCCATTGATGTATTTGGATGTATTTTGATCTTCATTCTCCTTCTGTCCAGCCCTGATGTTCAGTTGGTAAAATTATTCAGTGTACTTCTTCACTGATAAACCTCTCTGTTTCAGGTTCTACAATCTTCTGTAAAGATTGATTTGGTAATCCTTCAGAATAAATTTGGCCTTCAACTTGGCTACCATCCTATCCCAGTTTTTAATTTTTTACTTACCATTTCTAATGCCTTTGACTTGCAGTTTATCCCACCATTACGCTGCATGACCCTTCAGTCTTGTCACTACATGCTTCACCATCTTGTCTTCTTCGATATATTTGTAATCAAAGTATTTTTCCATAGCACGTACCCAATCTAACAATTCTTCAACTTCTAAAATTCCTTCATACATAGGTACCTCTATCCTTTCTTTGGCTCTTATCTTCGAAATTTTTTTTATCAAGCGATCTTGTGCAGCATCCTCTACCACATTTTCCTCTCCTTCTGCTTCTTTTCTCTCAGCTCCACTGACATCACCAACGTCTGGTGCTCTTCTCTGTGCTGTCTCCATGGCATCCAATCTCATTCGAAGTCACCTCATTTCTTCTTCCATTTCCGCATTTTCTCTACGCCTTCTAGGTGGCATGATTTTACTGCATCACCTACAAACAAAAATAAAAATTCTTTGAGATCACAAATGATACCAAATTATCTCCTTTTGTCTGTTGTTTGCAAACAAACTCAAATTCTTGGCTCTGATACCACTTGATGTAGACCCCCTACCTAGGAAGGGTCCGCTAACCTCCTAGTCTTTGGATCATCCTCAATCTCTAAGATGAAACAACTCTTTCAAGTCCCTTCTAGAACCTCTATTGATCAGATCCATGGTTCCTAATGCAGAACTCAACCTACACATACAAGTACCAAACGCGAGATTCAACTCCACACGACCATGGGTTGTAACCTCACGCCTATTCACAAAGGCATGTCATGATTTCACATGTCAGTAATTTGTGAGTGAGCCAACTTTGAATCTCCAACTCATGAATGCCGAAACAAGTTTAACAGTTTCTAGCTCCTCCCTTGGCCTTCGTCCATGCGACCATTCTCCATGACCCGGGGATTAGCTCTCAAGCGCATTGGGATTTCATGCTTTGGGATTCTGCAAGTGGCTTGTCTCCCTTCACTCGACACCGGAAATGATGAAATATCTCCTGGACAATCGACGATACATATCTCTCCTCAAACAATGACTCAGATCTCTCCCTTCTCATATTGGGATTTCTCGTTTCATGAAATCAGAGGATCACTCTCCTTCTTGCTCCCAATCCTCGATATTATGAAATCTTGTCGTGTCAAATCAACGGTTCTCATTGTCCTGTGATCCAATGGTCCATGTTCCTCCTTCGTGAAGTTGGAACTTTGTGACTTTGGATTTTGGGATGGTTCTCTCCTTTGAACCCCCGATACCCGAAATGCTGAAATTTCGATGCTTTGGATCGATGGCCCAAAGTCTGACTCAATCCAATGAGTTAGAGTGTTTTTGTGATTTCTCATTTTGCAAGTTTCACAAACACCACCCTTTGAATTCCTTCCACAGGGAGTCAGCGAAATGTTTTCTTCTTTCCATGTGTCCTTTCCTATGGAGGGTCCGGATGATTTCCCAAACTCCCCTTTTACAACTTTTCTCCTCCACTCCCTTCTGATCTCTCAGTATCTGATTCTGCAAACACCCATATCTACTGCTACCTGTCCTCCGATGATGGATGGTTCCGATCATTTCCAAACTTTGGGACATTGTTGACTCCATTCTCTTGCATACACAAGGATTAAATATCACACGTTTTCCTCCGGATCCAATGGCAGTTGGTCCTCTACACTCAAATCTGACGGTTCATATCTGATCTCTTCCCTTGCGCATTCTTCATTGTCTGGACGTAAGGTTCAATAGTACAGATTTCCCTCTTCTCAATCCAATGACAGATGTACTCTTCCTCCTGAGCCTTTACACCTTTCTTCCCAGACTTGGAATATTTTTCTTCTTTCAAAGGTTTCAACCCTTTGTTCTCCTGATGAATCCATCTCTGGGATTTCGTCAACACTTGTGAAAAGTGCTATCTTTTCTGAGCTTATAACCTTAATAGGATTTTGACCTCCCACGCACACCTTGCATTCTCGGGATTTCGAATAACTCAGTTTGAAGGATTTTATTGGAAATAAAATGCTTCTCACCCACCCAATGTTTCTCTACACTGGTTCTTCAAAGTTTGTTGGCTTCTCGACGTTGCACACACCTTGCACCTAGTCTGATTTTATCTAAGTCTCTCTCTAAACTTCTCTAAATAAATCCTAGACTCAGTCAACTCACTCCTTGTGTTCGGTATGTAAACCTTGCATACAGGTATCATAAGATAAATGATTGAAAATCAACCAGCTTCGTCATGAAATCATACAACTAATCTCTCTAACACTCATACATGAAATTAACTAGTAACAAATCATACAAACATAATAACATTCATTCAATCACACATGAAGTGAACACAGTCCAAGGATTTGGGACAATTTCTATCTATTATATTCATTCATGAAAACAAAATACATAGTGTTCCTGCTACTCTACACTGCTCTACTAATCTCTCTATTATGTCCATCTACTTCCCTGATCTATTACAATGCAATGATAAAAAACTATCTAAATACTGGCTCCATGATCTCTCTCGTCTTGTTTTGAAATCTATCATTTCAAATTCAAAACTATTACCTACTCTGTCATATTACAATAACTACTAGTTATTTATAGATAGATTCAACACTCCATATCTGCATTTCTTGCAGTCCTTCAAGACTTTAAAAACAAGTTACAATTTTAAAATGTTGTTTACAAAATATCTCAACAACCAATTAAATTCTGAGTTAAATGCTTGATTTGAAACTCTGTCATTGTTGAGATGTCATCTGTTCACCTCCACGTGTGCGTTGTTGACTTTGTAGCTGATGCTCTTGCATCAAGTGCATACATACACTGGATGGTTGTGTATAGGGTGTGTGCATGTACGCGGGTTTTCTATGTATAGGGTGCGTACATACGTGGGTGGGCTATGTATAGGGTGAGTACATGTTGATAAATCTAGATTCTGAGATCAAGCTTCTAGAAAGGTATAAAGTTCTCAGATACATCAGATCCATCAATTGGTTCAAAAGGTATGTATTATTTCTATGAATAGTTGGATATTGATGTATGCACGAGGAATGGTAGTGGAGATTTGAGGATTCTCCCTAGAGAGACTAGTGGCTACATGGGATCTTATGTATAAGTCAGATCTACAGAAATACAGTGCTGGTATGTTCATCATTGATACTTATTTTGAGGCACATCTTGTATTTCTTGTTACATGGCTAAGGGTTTTTATGATACATGGTTGAGAGCTTGTATTTGTGTAGTAGTTGATGTATTGAGAGGCTGAATATCAGAAAGGGTTTGATGACTAAGATCATGTGAGGGATATTATGCTTTTTCATGATTACACAAACCTATGTGAAACATGACTAGAGAGAGACATATTTGCCTTGAGTAAAGGTTATGTATGAGGATGCATGCACAAGGTACACTTACAATTTGGATATAATGACAGGTTACAAATCTATGTGAAATAATAAACAGAGGGTCAGAAGTTTTCAAGAAAAAGGAAACCCTAGTTTTCAGAAGGCATATGTAGGTCGCATAATAGTTAGGGCGCATACATACTAGGCTGCATAATAGATAGGGCGTGTAAAAACATGGGATGCAGTGCTACAAGTCACATACCTATTGTATTTTTGTAGATACATGTTCAATTTAGGTACATATTGATTACAGGGAAGTTGTACAGATTGGATATAGGTCAGTGGTACAGGTTGATACAGTTGTACAACAATATATCTCACAGTGACAAGTTGTCAATGGTTCCATCATTCTACTTATACTTCAAGGCGGTTGGACGGGGCAAGGATAGGTGGTTGTATCCACATTCTGGTTGTAGCCGGAGAACATAGGGGGTTGTAGCCTCCTTTTGGTTGTATCCATAGAATTGGGGAGTTGGAGCTTCCCTCAGGTTGTAGTCTGAGAAACTAGGGGGTTGGAGATTCCTTCCAGTTGCAACTGGAAAAGAAAGGAAGTTGGTTCTTCCAATGAATGTAATTCTTCAAGACATATTGTAAATGTGTTGAACCTACATATAATATTTCTAGATAAACAATAATACACACATTTGCAGAGAGAATTGGAGAAAGAAGAAGAAGGAGAGAAATAATGGAAGAATTCTCATTAACTGTTATGAATAATGAATAGTTTACACATGATATATCCTGTATAACTCAATGAGTGTTAAGGTCCTAACCCGCACATGGGTAGATTAATGTATTCGGATGTAATAAAGGTCAATATTAATAAGACCTTTCAATAAAAGAGAATTAGGCGGATGTAAGAAGACCTAATAGAAGCTTCCGCTTCTAGAAGGAT
>ML790529.1:20217-45855 GCA_009831015.1 Picea engelmannii | reverse complement strand
TCTGTTCAAGTGCTATTTCTGTTGCTATTTCGTATATCATTTCTGTGTATTGTGAAGATTATGCTGGATATTTTACTGTTATTCTGTTATTTCTAGCATTTCGTTCATGTTCTGCATATTTTATATATCTGGTATCTTGCAATGAGTTTGAATTGAGGATAACCAATGAACCATAGTGGTGGTCTAGAGTGATATGGACACACACCAGCAGTTACGGGTGTGAACTGCCACCCATTCTAGTCTCTCAAGCAATTACGAGAGTGAACTGCCACCTATTTGAGTTAACTAGTCAACTAGTCTTCGGTTAACTAACTAAATAGAGAGTAGTGAGGATTTAACTCACGGAATCAAGGATAATGAACCACTTTGGTGATGATCCCAAGGCAAGGTCTAATTAGCATGCTGATGATCCCAATGTTGCATGGTGACAAAACCAATGCAGCATCTAAACTCAACTCAACTAGTCAAACTGAAGTGTCAACTGAAAGAGAATATTCTCTAGGTGGAATATTCTCCCCTACAATATAGGAGACTAGATAATGACTAATTATGATTAATAAACAAGGAAAAACCTTAGGAAAAAGAAATCCTAGGTGTGTGTGAAGTAACTCGAACACCCCCCCTGAACATCACTATGGTGAAAATAAAGATTGTGTCCTGACAACGAGGCCATGTTAGGTACCCAAGTACAAAAGATACACTGAAAATAAAGTGAGGAAAGAGAGAAAACCTCATGGGAAAACCCCCCCTCAAGGTAAAATGTATGTAAAAATAAGAACTACAGTTGCTAAGAAAATGTGTCCTTCACTCCAAGACAACCTCGCAGAGAATGGCATTTTTTCTCAGTGAAAGTCTTGGTGAAAATGTATGTCATCTGTTTTGTTGAAGGACATAACTGTAGGTCTATGATCCCCTCATGTACTAATTCCTAGATGTAGTGCATGTGGATCTGGATTTTCTTCTTTCGCTGCCTCTGAACTGGATCTCTGCAGAACTTTAGAGTGCTCTGGTTGTCACACCAAATGACGATTGGTGGATGAAACTGAATTCCCAATTCAATGAGAAAATTTTGTAGCCACATATCCTGAATGGTTATGTTAAATACCCCTCTATACTCTGCCTCGTTTGAATATAGAGCAATGGAAGCTTGCTTCTTGCTCGAACAAAAGATAGGCTTGGAACCAAGAATGAGTGAGTAACCAGATGTGGACTTGTGATCAATGTTATCGCCAGCCCAGCCAGAATTAGTAAACTCGATGAGATCTAATATAGAGTCTATTGCATAATGAATCCCAAAGGTGATGGTGGCCTATACGTATCCAAGGATACACTTTTCATATTTCCAATGTAGCTCATGCGGCTCCTGCATGGACCTGGAAACTACGCCAACTGCATATGAGAGGTCTATTTTGGAGTGTGTGAGATACAACAAGATCCCCACTAGCTATCTTTACAGTGTGTTGTCAACCAGTGGAGTCTCCCTGCCATCCTCAAGTTTGACTCCTGATAGGAAAGGAGTCGAAGAAGACTTGCAGTCTATCATGTGAAATATGTCAAGGAAATCTCATGCATACTTGGCTTGAGACAGTTTGATGCCTGATGCATCCTGACTAATCTCGATTCCAAGGAAGAAGTGTAGCAGACCCATGTCCATCATCAAAAACCTGTCATGTAGAATCCTCTTGACTGCAACAATCGCTGAAGTCGAGCACCCGATGATCAACAAATCATTGACATACAAAACTAAAATTAGAAGTGAATCAACCATACTGATCATGTAGACATTCAGGTCTGATTTACAATGTACAAATTTCTATGACAAAAGGTAGGAATCCATCTTGGCATACCATTCCCTCAGATCCTGCTTGAGGCCATAAAGTTACTTCTTTAGTTGACAGATCAAAGATGAGTCCTGCATAAATCCCTGGGGATGCTCCATGTAGATCTCCTTAGAGAGATCACCATGAAGAAATACATTCTTCACATCCATCTGATGGACTTCCCATCCCTTGGCTGTCGCAATGGAAAGTTTCAATCATATGGAATCCATCTTCGAAGGTCTCATCATAGTCAATACCACGAACCTGCTGAAAGACTTTGGCGACAATCCTAGCTTTGTATCTACTAATCTGTCCATCCGTTGCTCTCTTGGTCCTGTAACCCATCTGCATCTGAAAATTTTCCTCCCAGAAGGAAGGGGAACCAGATCCCAAGTCTATTTCTCGAGGAGGGAGTTGTACTCCTCTTGCATGGCAGATTCCCAAAAGGGATTTCCAGCAGCCTCACCATAAGACTGTGGATCTGAAGACTGAACCAACAAAATATATCTGGAAGGCAATGGTTCAGTGGTAGTGAGTTCAACAAGATTCTCCTCAAAATTAGATCGAGTCATCCTAGTATCAGTTGGATCACCTAGGAGATCCCCTGCATCCTGAAGAGTAGTTTATGCCCACTTGGGCCTCTTCTCTAGCCCTGCAACTGCATCTGGATGCTCTGAATCTTCATCTGACTATACTGAATTTGAATCTGAATCATCTGAGTCCTATGAATCATAAATCTCGTCTGAATAAGAGTCAGCATATGCATGCTTATCATATCAAATAGGTGGAAGAATTAAGTTGTCTGCATGCGGCTGCTGAGGTGCATGCGAAACACTTTCCTCGAATTAGACATTACACTCAATGATGAGCCGGTCTGAGGAAAGATAAATAATTCGATATTCCTTCACACTATCGGGGTATCCAACAAAAATTTACTTGGTACTATATGGATCAAGTGCCTTCCTCTTTTCAGAGGGAATCAGGGCCCATGCATGTGAACCAAAAATGCAAAAATGGGTCACTTCCAGTTTGAGGCCACTCCAAGCCTTGTAGGGGATCTTATCCTTGATAGATCTATGGGGATATATGTTTTGGATGTATGTTTCATAGTTAAGTGCTTTGGACCATAGTCTCTGTGGTAGTGACTTTCCATGCAACATGCAAGATGCCATCTCCTTTAGAGATCGGTTTTTCAGCTCAAAAACTTCATTTTGTTGCGGAGTGTAGGGAATTGTATGTTACAAATGAATCCTTGCCTCATGGAAAAGATTATGGATCTCATGATTCACATACTCTCCCCTGTTATCAGTTCAGAGGACTTTGATCTTCTTTCCAGACTGTGTCTCAACCAAATCTTTGAAATCTTTGAGGTGTTGAAAGACCTTAGATTTTTGCCTAAGAAAATAGATCCATGTAAAACGTGAGAAATTGTGAACAAAAATGAAAACAAACCTCATTTTTCTGATCGATGGATGTGGAAAAGGACCCATGAGGTCATTGTGGTTCAAATCTAAAGGTGTGGAAGCTCACTGAGACTTTCCCTTGTCGAATTTCTCTTGAGGGTGTTTTCTAATAACACATCCCTCACATACTCCCTTGGAGAAATGGATGTCTGGTAGACCATCAATTAATATTTTCTTGCTAAGCTATTGCATGTATCTGAAATTCAAATGTCCAAATATTTCATGCCATATCCTACTACTTTCATCAGAATGAGTAAGGAGTAAAGCAGAATCAGGTTCAATGAATTCAGAAAATGTATACAATCTAGATTGATGATTTACCTCACCGATAGCAACCCTGGAGTTGGTTTTCATGTCGTAGATGTTGATGGCATTTGGTGTGAATACAAATTTATTTCTGGTGCCTAAATTCTTCATCTAATACACAAAGAGAAGGTTGACAGAAATCTTGGGAACATGCAGCACGTTCTCAAAGCTTTCGTTGGTCAGTTCAATCCTTCCTTTTCCGGTGATTTCGAAAGAAGAGTTGTTCCCCATCAGAATAAGAGGACCTTTCCATGCATCCAAAGAAGAATGGACTTCTTCTGATGCATCCATGTAATTTGATTCTCCTGAATCAACGATCCAAGCATCAAGAGAGGAGTTGATTGCAATCAAGGCGTGGCTATAATTGCCTTTCTTGGAATTTAGATCTTCTGGCTTATTATTCTTTGCACCCTCAGGGATGCGATCTCCAAGGTTGTTTTGTTTAAGTATTTGACACATAATATCTATTTGTGTTTTCATACATGCATATTTTGAATGGAATCCTTTCTGACAGTATGTGCATTTCTCCCATTTTCTTCCCTTTTCTCCTTTGGATCTGGAGGCATAGTTGAAGGGTTTTGTGTACCCTTCCTTCTTCGGATGTGAATGAGATTTGTGTTCATATTTATCTTTAGATTTATGATATTTGTGGCTTCCATATTGCATAGTGAGTGCATGCACCTTTGGGCCTTTGATTGTGCCCATGTTGATGAGCTTGGTTTGCTCTTGTGTCAGGGATTCGATAAAGTTTTCAAGAGAAGGCATCTTCCAGGTGGCTCTAGAGGAGAATCTGACAGTATGGAATGTAGATATGAATATAGATAATTCAGGACCAAGCTTGGAGAGAATGGTGAGAACCATTTGTTTCTCCCCCTTTGATTTATCAACCCTACAAAATTTGAGTTGCGACAGTAAATCCTTGAATTTCATAAAGAAATCTTGGATATTTTTGAATCTTTTTGGATCCAATGTGAGTAGCTCCACCTCCAACATGTTTCTCCTCATCTCATCCTATTTTACAAAGATCCCTTCCAAGGTGGACCAGGCTTCATTGGGAGTCTTACAGGAAGATATATGAAAAAGGAGATCGGGAGAAATAAGACTGCAAATTGTTCCGAGTGCCTCATCCATGTGATTTAAGTACTTGGATTTTTCTATGGCTGATGTCAGCTCTATATATATATTCATGGTTAAACTGTACAACCCTCTAGATAGGAAATGTATGGATATTTTCTCCTTCCATGCAAAATAGTTGTAAGGTGTAAGAATGAATTCTTTTTGGAATTCCATCTTTCTATTGTCTTCAATCGTTTGTACCTGCAAAAACATTTGGTGTAGATTTTTCTTAGCAGTATGTCATCTCTGATGCAATGTAAATGTGTTGAAACTACATAGAATAGATCTAGATAGACAAAAATACACACATTTTCAGAGAGAATTGGAGAAAGAAGAAGAAGGAGAGAAAGAATGGAAGAATTATCATTAACCATTATGAATAATGAATAGTTTACACATGATATACTATGTATAACTCAATGAGTTCAACTTGAGGATAACCAATGCTCCATAGTGGTGGTATAGAGTGATCTTGACACACACCAACAGTTACAGGAGTAAACTTCCACCTATTCTAGTCTTTTAGGTAGTTATGGGAGTAAACTACCACCTAGTTGAGTTAACTAGTCAACTAGTCTTCAGTTAACTGACTGAACAAAGAGTAGCGAGGAGTTAACTCAGGGAATCAAGGATAATGCGCCAATTTGGTGATGATCCCATGGAAATGTCAAATTATCATGGTGATGATCCCAATGTTGCATGGTGACAAAACCAACGCAGCATCTAAACTCAACTCAACTAGTCAAACTGAAGTGTCAACTGAAAGAGAATATTCTCTAGGTGGAATATTCTCCCCTAAAATATAGGAGACTGGATAATGACTAACTATGACTAATAAACAAGGAAAACCTTATGAAAAAAAAATCCTAGGTGTGTGTGAAGTAACTCCAAAACATATAAGAAAAAACATTATGTGGTTTTCTCCCACTTTGGGTTTCCACGTAAAACAATGGTGTACTATGTATGTGTCTGATTGTTCATTTATTATTGTTCATTATTGGATAATAATTCTACATTGATATAACACTTGGATTATTTGGTGAAAAAAGATTATAATTATTCTATTACCGATTCACCCCCCCTCTTAGTAATCCAACAATTGGTATCAGAGTAGGTTTCTTGAGAAATTAGTTTAACCACTGAAAGGTAGATCATGGAGAGCATCAACTTGTATAAAAATGAAATACCACAATTTTATGTACAGAAATATGATTTTTGGAGCATAAGGATGAAGACATATATACAGACACAGGGATTTGAAATTTGGCAATCAATTGTACATGGATACACAACACCAGTAGTTCCACCAACTAATGAAACAACAGTGAAACTTGGTCAGAATAATTGCAAATCCACAAATGCACTTTTGAATGTTCTTAGTGAAACGATATTCACCAAAGTTGCACATTGTAAATCTGCTAAAGAGATTTGGGACAAGCTTCAAAATATTTATGAAGGAGATACAAAAGTCAAAGAAGCAAAGCTTCAAACTTACAGAGGTCAGTTCAAACAACTAAAAATGAAGGAATATGAGAATATTGCAGCCTACTTCTTACAAGTCAATGAAACATCGAATGCCATCATAGGATTGGGAGAATAAATTAAAGAATCTGTAATTGTTCAAAAGGTATTAAGATCGCTTCCTATGATATTTGACCCTAATATATTAGCACTAGAAGAAATATTAGATCTAAACTCAATAAACATGTACGAACTGCATGGAATCTTCACAACATATGAAATGAGAATTGAACAGGAAAATCTAGATGTAAAAGAAGCAACCTTCAAAGCATCCAAAATATCAGAGAAAAAGAAAAAGGAACAAGAAGAATATAGCATCAATAGTGACATCTCAGAAGACAATGAAGAAGTGGCCAACTTCGTCAAATGACTGAACAAGGGAACTGACGGTAGGTATAGAGGTGAGCTTCCTTTAATTTGTTTTAATTGTGATGGTATTGGTCATTTTTCTAACAAATTTTCTCATAAGAAAAAGATAAATGATGAAAGTTACTCAAAAGGAAAACAAACATATAAAGACAAAAGAACTACAAAGAAATTTTTCAAGAAAAGCTTATGCACCAAAGAAGACATCTCATCATTAGATAAAGATGAAGTCAGTAATAGTGAGACAGAATGAGTTCTATTCATGGTAGTAGAAGACTCTGATAAAGAAGACTCTGAAAAAGAATATGAAGACGCCAAAGAAGAATATGAAGAAGTTGAAGAAGAAATTGGAGGCAGAAGTTGAATTTTGAGAAGAATTAATGTGTGCCATAGAAGTTATTAGAAGCGAAAAGAAGAAAAACAAGAAACTACAAGAAGAAATAGACAAGAAAGAAGAGACTCAAGAAACGGAACAAATGATCACAAAATTGAAGGTTCAAATAGAAGAATATAAAATAATTGAAGAAGCATTCAAAGAATAGCTAGAAGAAAATCACAGGATCATTGTAAACTTGGAAGCATAAATTATCACATTAAGAAAGGATATTCAAAAGAAAAATATGTCAAATAGCTCAAAAGTTTTGGATGACATTATCAACAGTCAAAAATCTCATTTTGACAAGACTAGACTTGGATACAATGAGACAGAAAAGGGATCAAGCTAAAAAACAACAGAGAAAGAAAAATATCCAACATGCTATGAAAAAACAATCAAAGGGGATATAAGGATATATAAGGAAGATTACAGGGACACTCATCCACCGAGAAGATTTAGATTTCAGAATCAACAAACAACAGATAGGCCTCAAGAAGAAGAATAATTCATAAGAGCACCTCCTTTCAAAAGATCCTCAACTCCCAGGTATCAAACTATATTTTTTGGTTTATGTTATGCATGTAATAATTTTGGACATAAAGTTGTAAATTGCAGAGCTAACAAAAGGAACAATAAGAACTTTGAGAGTCATACACAAAGGGGTTATTCAAGATTTCCTAGTGAAACACAAAGAATAATTTACAACAGGTTTGAATCTTTGAGCACTGAAGTGGAATGTTAAAAATGTAACAATTTTGGACACATGGCCAAAGAGTGCAGAAAGATAGTCCCTCCTAAAGAACCTCAACATAATAGAAATAGTCATAGATAGGAGCCTCAGAAAAGGACATGGATAAGAAAGTAAGATCAGTATAGCAATGAAGAATACACAATTTCTCTACAAGCTAAGTAGAAGAAACGCGGTTGGTATGTTGACAATGGGTGTTCAAAACACATGACAGGTGATAGAGACAATTTTTTTACATTATGAAAGGAAAGAGATGGATCAGTCTCCTTCAGAAATGATGATTCAACCAAAATCATTGGAAAAGGAACAATCTGAATTGGGAACAAGAATTAAAAGGAAAAAAAGGTTCTACTAGTAGAAGATATGAAACATAATCTTCTAAGTGTGAGTCAAATGTGTGACCAAGGTCATAAAGTTACTTTTGATTCACAAAAGTGTGAGATAAGAAAAGAAGGTTCAGGGAAATTGATTTCTACAACTGCAAGGACTGCAAGCAACATATATGTGTTAAGTGAAATTGGAAATGAAAAGTGTTGTCTAGGAAAGGAAGATGAAAATTGGCTATGGCATAGAAGAATGGGTCACATGCATTTTTATAACCTTGTTAAATTCAGCAAAAGAGAAGCAGTCAAAGAAATTCCCCAGATCACAAAACTAACCAATACTTTATGCAAGCATTGTCAACAAGGAAAGCAAACAAAGACCAGATTCAAATCAAAGGAATATTCAACGACAAGACCACTGGAAATTGTGCATACTGATCTAGTTGGACCAACTACAACAAAGGGATTAAAAGGTGAGAAATACTTAATGTTATTAGTTGATGATTATACAAGAATGAATGTAGTTTTCTTTCTCAAGAATAAGTCAGACGATTTTGAAAACTTCAATATCTACAAGGAAATGGTTGAAAATGAAATGGATTCAAAAATCAAATGATTGAGATCTGATAATGGAGGAGAGTTCACCTCAAAGGAATTTATGGAATACTGCAACAATCATGGAATAAAAAGACAATTCTCCATTGCTAGGACACCTCAACAGAATGGAGTTGTTGAAAGAAAGAACAAGACAATACAGGAAATGGCTCGAACAATGCTAACGGATTCAAAATTGACAGATATTTTTTGGACACACAGGAAGTGCATACAAAAGTTCACATTCAAAACAGAGTGATTCTTAGAAACAACACTGATAAAACTCCTTATGATCTATGGAAAGGAAGATCAACAAATGTGAAGCACTTTAGAGTTTTTGTAAGCAAATTCTATATCAAAAGAGAAGATGGAAGAATGGGAAAGTTTGATTCTCTTGTGGACAAAGGAGTACTTATTGGTTACTTAAGTAAAATGAAAGCATACAAGTGTTCCAATCTAAGATTGAACAAATTTGTGGAAAGCATCAACGTGACAATTGATGAAACAGGTAGACGGGAATCAAAGGAAGAAGAAAATGAATCAATGAAACAACCCTTAGAAGAAGAAGTAGAAGATGAAAAATAAGTAGAAGAGGAAGATGAAGAGAATCTGATAGAAGCAGAAGAGAAAGTTCAGCAAGTGTCTGCAAATACACCCAGTAAACGAGTACAAAAGAATCATCCTTCAAATCAGATTATCAGAAACAAAGATGCAGGAGTTGAGACTAGAAGAATAATCCATTCACCAGAACAAACACACCAATAACTCTTATCTACAATTGAACCAAATTGTTTTGAAGAAGCCAGGAAGGATAAATTTTGGAATAAGGCCATGGATGAAGAATTGGATCAAATAGAGAAAAATGACACTTGGGAATTGGTTCCAAGACCAAAGAATAATAATGTGATCAACACAAAATGGGTTTTCAGGAATAAATTGAATGAATATGGACAAATTACAAGGAACAAATCTAGATTGGTATGTAAAGGATATGCACATATTGAAGGAATTGATTTTGAAGAGATAATTTCCCCAGTTTCGAGAATGGAAGCAATCCGTTTGCTTTTATCTTATGATATCTCAAAGGAACATAAGAGTTTGGATTAGGGTATCCAAAAGGAAAGGATCTATCACTTATTGCATACACAGATGCAGATTGGGTAGGTTGTATTGATGACCGACGAAGAACTAGTGGAGAAACGTTCTACTTAGGTGAGTGTTTAGTATCATGGATAAGCAAGAAATGATCATCAGTATATTTATCTATAGTCGAGGCAGAGTATATTGCAGCAACAACATGTTGTACACAGGTTCTTTGGATGAAACAAACTCGAACAAATATATAGGTTGAGTATGATGAGCCCATTCCAATCTATTGTGATAATACAAGCGCCATCAATATCTCGAAGAACCTTGTGATACACTCCAAGACGAAGCACATTCCAATAAAGTATCACTTTCTACGGGAGCAGGTTGTAGAAAATAACAACTGAGTTGATTATGTTGGCACAAAAGAACCAGTGGCAGAGATCTTTACAAAACCACTTCCACGTGAAGCCTTTGAATATCTTTGCCAAAGACTTGGACTTATTTCTACTCCAAAATGAATGATTTTTGAATGCTTATCTTATATGTTTCATATGTACACAACGAAGCACCATAAGAGGACAATTCAGTCATGGGGAGTAGACCTAGATGGAAAGATACCTTTTCCATTGATGACAAAGGGGGAGAGATTTATTAGATGCAGAGGATAGAGGCATGGTTCCAAGGGGAGCATGAGTGATATGATTTCAGTATTGCATCAGACTTTTGCCATCAGTGCCAAAGGGGGAGATTGTTGATTAAGGTTGGTTGTCATTGATGTCAACCCTTGAAAAACACCTGGTAGAACAAAGGTTTGGGTAATGGACCCAATTTTGTTTGATGTAAATATGACTCATTATTTTCTTATCATGGTTGATAAGAAGTACAGATGGATGAAGACCAAAGTGGTCCCCTTATGGTGAAATCCCTCACGGGAAGACGCTTTATGGATTGAGTTATCCTAGAATTATGGTTAGAGAACCCATGTTTAATTGAGGAATAATGAGATGAAGAACAATGAATTTGTTAGTGAAACTATCCTAGATGCATAGTGCTTGTCATTCCATTTTCGGTGGTATGTGGAACGTCACATAAATCCTCACGGTTAGAGAGTTATGACCATATAAAGTTGGAGAACCCTCATGAGTCTTATAGAATCCCCCAAGTATCAAAGTGTCTTGCAAAAGAAATTATTTTAAATGGAGAAGCCCTAAAATAAGGAAAGTGTAAGGCTACATGAAGATATAAATAAGAGGCAAAGCTCACTCATTAAGGACACACTTGTACATATTGTATATCTATTTTCTTGTGCAAAGCTTATTGTAAATACTTGTGGATACATCTGAAGTGGTGAACGCCTAAGGTAGAATGAAGGGTTGGCAGAAAAATATTTGAAACTACAGTGAATAAAAAAAACCCTATTTTATGAGGTGTACATGAGCTATTTGTGTATAGGGTGAGCACATGTAAATGGGTCGTCTATGAATAGGGTGTATAAATATGCAAGCTGGTTGTGTATAGGGTGCGTACATGTACGTGGGTTGTATCTGTATAGGGTACGTACATACGTGGGCTAGCTGTGTATAGGGTGAGTACATGTTAATAAAGCCATGGAAACTTGAGAAGATGAAGATGTAGAATTTCTAGATTCTGATATCAAGCTCCCAGGAAGGTCTAAAGTGATCAGATACATCAGATCCATCCATTGGTTCAAAACTGATGTCTTATTTCTATGAATAGTTGGATTTTGATGTATGCTTGAGGAATGTCAATGGAGATTTGAGGATTCCCCCTAGAGAAACTAGTGGCTACATGGGATCTTCTGTATAAGTCAGGTCTACAGAAATACAGTGCTAATACGTTCATCATTGATACTTCTTGTGAGACACATCTTGTATTTCTTGGCATATGGCTAAGGGTTTTTATGATACATGGTTGAGATATTGTATTTTTGTAGTAGTTGATGTACTGAGAGTATGAATATCAGAAAGGGTTTGATGACTAATATCATGTGAGGGATATTATACTTGTTCATGATTAGACACACATATGTGGCACATGACTAGAGAGAGACATATTTTCCTTGAGTAAAGGTTATGTATGAGGATGCATGCACTTGGTGTAGTTACAGTCTAGATACAGTGACATGTTATAGATCTATGTGAAATAAGTAATAGAGGGTCATAAGTTTTCAAGAAAAAGGAAACCCTAGTTTTCAGAAGGCATACATAGGCTGCATAACAGTTAGGGAACATACATATGCAGGCTGCATAATAGATAGGGCGTGTACATACGTGGGTTGTAGTGCTGAAGGTCACGTACATGTTGTATTTTTGTAGATACATGTTCAGTTTAGGTATAGATTGATTACAGGGAAGTTGTACAAATTGGATATAGGTCATTGGTATAGGTTGATACAGTTGTACAACAGTATATCTCACAGTGACAGGTTGTCAGTGGTTGCATCATTCTACTTATACTTCAGGGCGATTGGACGGGGCAAGGATAGGTGTTTGTAGCCACCTTCCGGTTGTAGCTGGAGAACATAGGGGGTTGCAGCCTCCTTCTGGTTGTAGCCAGAGAATTGGGGATTTGGAGCTTCCCTTAGGTTGTAGCCTAGGAAACTAGGGGGTTGGAGCCTCCTTCCAGTTGCAGCTGGAAAACAAAGGAAATTGGTACTTCCAATGAATGTAATTCTTCAACACATATAAGAAAAAGCATTCCCTGGTTTTCTCCCTCTTTGGGTTTCCATGTAAAACATTGGTGTACTATGTATGTGTGTGATTGTTCATTTCTTATTGCTAATTATTGGATAATAATTCTACATTGATATAACACTTGGATTATTTTGTGAAAAGGGATTATAATTGCACTATTACTGATTCACCCCCCCTCTCAGTAATCCAACAATTGGTATCAGAGTGGGTTCCTTGATAAATCAATTTAACCACTGAAAGGTAGATCATGGAGAGCAACAACTTGTATAAAAATGGAATACCAAAGTTTGATGGGAAGAAGTATGTTGTTTGGAGCATAAGGATGAAGACATATATACATGCACATGGATTTGAAATTTCACAATCAATTGTAGATCGATACACAACATCAACAGTTCCACTAACAAATGACAAAGCAGTGAAACTTGGTCAGAATAATTCCAAAGCCACAAATTCACTTTTGAATGGTCTCAGTGAAACTATATTCACCAAATTTGCACATTGTAAATCCTCTAAAGAGATTTGGGACAAGCTTCAAAATATTTATGAAGGAGATACAAAAGTCAAAGCAGCAAAGCTTCAAACTTACAGAGGTCAGTTCGAACAACTAGAAATGAAGGAAGATGAGAATATTGTAGCCTACTTCTTATGAGTCGATGAAACAGTGAATGAAATCATAGGATTGGGAGAAGAAATCAAAGAATTTGTAATTGTTTAAAAGGTATTAAGATCTCTTCCTATGAAATTTGACCCTAAGATATTAGCACTAGAAGAAAGATCAGATCTAAACTCAATAAGAATGGATGAACTACATGGAATCTTCACAACATATGAAATGAGAACTGAATAGGAAAATCCAAATGTAAAAGAAGCAGCCTTCAAAGAATCCAAAGGATCAAAGAAAAAGAAAAAGGAACAAGAGGAATATAGAAAAAACAGTGACATCTCGGAAGATGATGAAGAAGTGGCCAACTTCGTCAAAAGACTGAACAAGGGAACCAATGGTAGGTATAGAGGTAATCTTCCTTTAATTTTTTTTAATTGTGATGGTATTGGTCATTTTTCTAACAAATTTCCTCATAAGAAAAAGAGAAATGATGAAACTTACTCAAAAGGTGTTGACGGGTGAAAATGAACTCTCACCAACTGGAAGAGTGGATCCAGTCCGGGGTTGTCTAAATAACCCAATCCATTTGGGATGATCCACCCTAACAGGTTTAGCGGCTCTGTTAGCCCATCTAAGTCCTAGGAAACGAAAGAAAACTACACTAAGGAACTAATCTAAATGAAAAACAATTATTAAAACCAACTAATAAACAAATCTAAACTACAAATATATACAATTTACTAACTAATACTATAATAATTCTATAAAATTTAACGTTCAACTATCAAAAGAATTAAATCTTAATCACAAATGTACAATATATACAGATTTACAGATTTTAAATGAAAACCTGCAAAAATCATTGGTAAACTTTCCTAAGACAGCGAAACTATTGTTTTTTGATTTTTATAATTTTATGAGGAAGAAATTAAATAAAATCTATCTAATCTAAGAAACTAAAATAATAACTCTATCTATAAATCTAAACTATACATATATCTATCTAAACTACTTATATGACACTAATAAACTTACTATTAAATAACGAATAGCAAACTGACCTGAAGTAACGCTTCAGATTTGTCCTGCATGCAATAGTTGTTTTAGTTGTTCGGTGGGAGGAAACCCACACCAGATTCTCCACGCGCTTCTCGTAAACAGGAAGCCATTGTTCTCTTAAAATATAAATGAAAGGACAAACAAGACATAAAAAATTACATCAATCTTATAATTTACAAATCATCACATTTAAATAAATTTGTTTGCAAAGATTTGTATAAAATGATTCATTTAACGAAGAAGATAAATCTTTAGTTCATTAAATTGAAGCAAGGCAATTGTTGTACTTCAAAATAATATAAATCAGATATGGACAACACATAAACCAAATCACATCAACCTGCAACGAATTACAATAGCTAAAGTAGTCGATAATAAATTGCAAACTGATATGAAGAAAACTTGAAATAAAAGTTTGATATATTGAAAGGTAAAGCTGTTACAAGACATCAACTTTCATCCCAGTCTGCATCATTATAAATCCATAATCTGGTTCTCCCAACAGTGATGATGATGGGTTCATTACAAAAAATGACAAGTATTTAAAGACCTCCCACAGGGTAAAACATCCATGTGGTAGTTATCAAAGCAAATTACAAAAAATCTGGGAATAATCTCCCAAGTCCCTATTTTTGCCTATGACTAACAACTGAAAACTATATCTAAACTACCACAGCATGTCCCATTTGTCAATGAAATTCATAGGTACTTGTAAGTAGAGAAGAATACAGAAGTTTAGATAATGTTTTATTGATAAAATTGACAAAAATCTAATTTTTAAGACTAGCTACAGAATCTTGCGATTATGTAGCTGGTCTAATTTGAAAATAGAATTGTTTTAAAATCAATCTAAAACTTAACAGAATTATATTCAACTTATTAAACCAAATATTTAATTACTAATTCCAAGAAAGAGTGAATCATTCATGCCACACCAAACCAAACTTGTATGCAACTTGAAACAAACGAAATCATGGTTTCTTAACTGAACGGTGACAGGAATATATGCAAAATGTCAAACATATGTTATTACCAATGGGGAGCAGACATAATCGTTTTCAAATCAAAACTAACAGAGCTGTATCAAACCATTAGAAATCAATTGAACTATATTAGAGCCGACACAATCGATATGCTAAATCGTATCAATCAACACAGCTACACGATTTTAGCAAATAGATCTTTTGCACAGGTCAAATGTAATCAAAATCCAAACGAGAATATTTATTCAAAATGAAACAGACTTGTTTCAAAGCAAACCAAATAGAATCACAAAAAACTCAATCGCTTATACTAATCTGGGCACAATAAAATCGCATAACCAAATCATAGCTATATCTAAGTTTAGCAAAACGAATCTACTGTACAGGATCCACAACAAAATCATTTTTGATGATCCGAATATAACAGAATCATTTTGAATCTATTAAAATGAACAGAGCTAATTAAAAACAATTCCAATCGGTTAAATTAATTCAATAAAACTCATAAAGAAAAATCGATGTCGAAACACATACCTGGGCAGTAAGAAAATTATTCGATTATGAAAACTTTGAATTGACAAAGGCCGTTGTTGCTTCAACATTTCTGAAGACAATTTGAACCGGTGGTTTTTTTGTTTCTTCTAACAGATTGCTTGATTTTCTAAGGATTGATCAAGGGTTCAAGAATGTTTGAGGCTGGATGGGTGAGAGGGGTTTTGAAGCATAGGCCTGGAGAATTTATAGACATTTCAGCAAAAGCACAGAGACCCAATATGCACCTTTCAGCCACAGAGAAGATCTGAAACTTGACCTCTAAAACATGAGCTAGATCTCCATAACAACTTGATTTCTGAGGAAACCGCCCATCATGAAGGTAAAGGGGCTAATTTCAGTTCTGGGTTTTCAAGGGTTTGATCGGATTCAAAACCGTTTGACCAGAATTTCTCACACAACAACGTGTCTCTAGGAGGAAATTACGGGGGCAGTCTTCTCTGGCAATTAAACAGTAACTGACTCTGAACACCATGGGATTTAAATTCACCCTACAGGAGCCATGAGAGAACACACAATGAGCAGGGTGAATGGTGAGGGTTTGGAAAAGGTATACACAGAACCCAAAACTCATAGATTTCCCCAAAAATCAACAGAGGTAACCCGGTAAGGAGGCAGACATTAATGCCAAAGTGTACGAGGGTGGTGGAGCTAGCTCAGCCCATGCAAAATAGTCATTTCCATAAGTACAACCGATGGCACATATGGTGATTCATATCACTATTGCAATGTGTTAAAAGTAAAACCAATTAAACCATTAACGAAAACTATGGTAAGTTGACCCCAATGTTTGCACAAGCATAGCGTTTGCATGGTTTTTCAAAATCAAAACAATGTTTCGAATAAGAAATTGACCATAGAACTTATGCAATATATAAAACTATTGAATTAAGGATCTAATCATCATGTCAATGTTTTCATGAAACCAATGCGCCAAGGAAATCGATGAAAAGACTATAAAGCATCAAACCACCACTGTATTAAGGACTGATTGACACTCATTATAGAATCATCACAATCTTATAAAAATGAAATCACATTAACAATTAAAGAATGCCAAGTGAGTAAGGATCTTGAAGTCTTGCCAACTGTGTGACTATAATCAAATTGGAAATGCAATGAACACATAGACAAGAGTGCCATAATAATCCAGTGACGATTTTTATGTAACTTTGAAATCCGAGTTTTCACACTTGTTGTCGTGAAAACAAGAACAAAGGCAGGTGTGCAAATGTGCAAAATAATAGTGTTGTTTTATTCAAAGATTGCGACGAACATCAAGGGTTGCAAAAAACTGGCGTGGGCAGCTTATAAGGATAGGATAAAAGTGCGAATTGGTTGCCAACAATGGAGACACACTATTGGAGATTACGTGTTAGGGTTTGAGGTAGCGTTAGGGATCGTGCTGGTGTGAGCGTTAGGGTTTGAGCTGGTGTAGAGAGATTCATGGCGGCGCCAGGGGGCGGGAATCCCTCCCCCCCTCCTTCGAACTCGGTTGAAGATGCCTTTCACAGGCTTCTCCATAGTCAAGGGAAGAAGTTTGCCCCCCCCGAGATTTCGAAATTTATCAAGAAACTTGATGAAATCCCCGAAATTGTCTTACCTGAAGAGAATCCAATGAAAATCGCAGTGGCGTTAGCTCAACAAGGATTAGTGGGTCAGTTTATGGGCCTGTGGCCGACCACTAGAACTACGGATGATTGGATCCAACAAAATTGGAGACCAAATCTAGCACATGGAGTAACCTGCTACCCAGTCGAAAGAGGATACTTCGTCTTTGAGTTCATCTCTGAGGAAGAACGAGATTTAGTATTCAGGAACAGACCCTATTTCATGGGGACGCAGGGGCTTTATTTGAACAAATGGACCCCCGATTTTAACCCATTGGTGGACAGGCCTAAGGAAGTGTCGGTTTGGGTCAGACTGCCAAACCTCCCGATGCAGTGCTGGGATTTTGAATCATTTCAAAGGATAGGGAATGGAGCCGGTAGGTTCATTGATAAAGCTAACAACAAAGGCCAGTATACCTGTGCCAGAATCTGTGTGGAAGTTGATTTGGAGGCAGGACTTCCAGAAGCTATCAAGTTAACTGTAGGATCCTAGACTTATTATCAGAAACTAGATTACGAGCACCTGTCGTTCAAGTGCAGGAACTGTCAGGAGCATGGACACTTCCAAAGGAGCTGACCCAAATTACAAATCAGTGGGACAGAGGATGCAGAAGGCTGGCAAAGGGTAAGGAGAGGGAAAAACTCGCAGAATGCTAAAAATAGAGACAAGATGAACCAGGAGCTGCCAAAAGAGGGCAATCCAAGAAAAAACGCTCAAGAAACCCCCACAATCACTACAGAAGAAGGAGGAAATCAACAACCCGTGACCCCAGTGGATCCTACCTCGGGCGCCAAGAGTATAAGTGCTAGCAAGGAGAATATCAGTCAAAATACGAATACCGATGCTGAAACCCTAGATGAGGAGGACACTGAAGCAAGCAGCCCGAAATGAACTCCCGACCCGCCAAAGAGGGGCAGAAAGATAGAGAAGAAAAGAAGAGAAGAACAATCCTATAAGGAAGTAACCCAGGGCACACAATATACAATCACGGAAATGGTGAACACCAGATCGAGGTCAAAACAGGGGAAGACACCGAAAGGTGGCCCCCCTCCTCTTCCAAGCAAATAATGTAGTTTGTCTCCTCGAATTGCAGAGGACTGGGAAGCAAGATAAAAGAAGAAGCCTTGAGAGACTTAGTAAGGCTAGCAAGACCTGAAGTCCTCCTAATCTAGGAGATGAAACTTGAGGAGGAAGATCTCCTCCGGGTAAGCAATGCATTCTGGAAGAAAGGCCCGGGAAGGGCAGTAAGCGCTAGAGGTGCCTCGGGGGGACTAGCAACCCTCTGGGATTATTCAAAGATTGAACTAGTAGAAGAAGCAGGAACCACTCATTGGCTTTTCACCAAGCTGCTCCACAAGGGCTCCAGACATCTGGTAAGTTTATTTAACTTGTATGTTCCTGTTTTAGTTAATGAAAAGAAAGAATGTTGGGATTCCTTAACTCTTTTTCTTAACCAGAGAAACCCTGAGAATCTAGTAGTGGCGGGGGATCTAAACGTCACCCTTTCTTTGGTCGAAAAGAAATGGGGGTCTATTTTTCGAGACCCTACTAGGGAATGGGTTGAAGACTTGATTTCGGGGTGGGAATTGGAAGATATCACTCCAACTAATGGGAAATTTACTTGGTCTAATAAAAGACTAGGACTAGGCCATATAGCTGCCAGACTTGACAGATTCCTTGTCCAATCCTCTTTCCTTACACTTGGCCTTATGGTTACATCCAAGGTCCTCCCTCATTACACTTCAGATCACAAGCCTATCTCCCTGTCTCTCTTTCCTAGTTCTTCTCTAAGCCCTATCCCATTCAGATTCTGTCCAAATTGGACAAAACATGAAGACTTCCTAAGTCTGGTCCTTCGTACCTGGAATATCTCCATCTCTGGATCCCCCTTCTTTGTTTGGGAAGAGAAACTCAGAAACCTCAAAATAAATCTAAAAAAGTGGGCAAAAAACCACGGTTCTCCCATGGAAGAAAGGAAAAGAATCGAGGAAGTTCTGGAAAGGCACCAGGTAGTCATGGAAGAAGCTCAAGTGACCCCGGAGCTCCTCAACCAGGAAACTGAAATTCAAAGGAAGTACCATAAAATTTGCAGGGAAGAGGAAACATACTGGAGAATCAAATCAAGGGCGCTTTGGCTCCAAGAGGGGGATAAGAATACATCTTTCTTCCATAAGCAAGCCCAAGCAAGGACCAATTACAATATCATCAGTGAAATCCATTGGCAAGACCAAGTTTACATGGACTCTGAAGGCATCAAAGAGGCGGCCCACTCTTACTTTAAAAAGATTTATTTAGCCCCAGACCAAGAGGACTTGGAGTTGGACTCCTATCCTCTTTCAGAAATTCCAGGTCGGGTTACAGAAGAGGACAATAGGATCCTGAACAGACCTGTCAGCATGAATGAAATCAAGAAAGAAGTCTTCAAAATGAACCCTGACAAAGCGCCTAGGCCGGACGGGTTCACAGCTCGCTTCTACACCCACTGTTGGGACATCATAAAAAAGGATTTAAGTAGAATGGTCATGAAAGCTCAGGTCTGCAACAAACTTGGAGGCAGCACAAACTTGTCCTTCTTAGCTCTCATCCCAAAAGAAAAAGGGGCCAAAAATTTTGCCAGATTGAGACCGATTTCCCTTTGTAACACTGGTTACAAAATTATCACCAAAATAATTGCAAACAGGCTCAAAACATTTTTGCCAAAATTGATTCCAGAAAATCAAGGAGGATTTGTGAAAGGGAGGCAAATTATAGACAACATTATCCTAGTTCAAGAAGCCATACATTCTAGCTTTAAAGAAAAAGAAAAAGGCATGGTAGTCAAGCTGGATTTAGCTAACGCTTTTGACAGGGTGAGACATGATTTTTTGTTTGCAGTTATGAGGAGGTTTGGGTTTAATCAGAAGTTCATATATTGGGTGAAGGCATGCATCACTGCACCTTGGATCGCCCCTCTGATAAATGGACGCCCAACCAAGTTTTTTCAGGCCTCCCAAGGATTGAGGCAAGGGTTCCCTCTCTCCCCCATGCTCTACGTCTTACAAGCTTCAGTGCTCAACTTTCAATTGCAGAGTGCACTTCAAAGAAGAGATCTTCCGGGCATAATAGTAGTTCCCACAGTCAAGGAGGTTAACCACACTCAGTTTTCTGATGACACCCTCTTATTGAGGGGCGCCAATCTCAAAACAACAAAGAATTTCAAAACAGAGCTTGACCTCTACAAAGCCCGCTCTGGCAGTGAAATAAATTACCACAAAAGAAAAATATTTGGCTGGAACTGCAATCCTAGAGAAATGCTACAAATAAGTCGGGTTCTTGAGATGGAAGGAATAACAATTTGGGACAATTTTTTCTACCTGGGGATTCCAATCTTCAAAGCACTTTCTAACGTAGCCCATTGGATGCCCATGGTGGACAAACTAAAAAATAAGATTCAAGCATGGGGAGCAAATTGGCTCAATAAAGCAGGTAAATTGGTGTTGATGAATTCAGTCATAACCATCCTTCCAATATATCAATGTTCTGTTCTTCTCACCCCTAAAACAATTACTAATAAAATCGATGAGTTGCTCCAGAGATTCCTATGGGAAGGAGGCAAGAATTGTGAAAGGAAACTTCACTTAGTTAATTGAGACAAGGTCAAGAGGCCAAAGATGGAAGGTGGACTTAGCATAAGGGATGTGGTTGCCCACAATATCACTATGGGAGGGAAGCTTCTTTGGAAAATGATCACAGGAAAAAGATCCTGGAGCAAGCAAATACTTAGGAAGAAATATTTCACAGGTGATAGAGACCGATGCCTGGAGAGGCCTGGAAAAACTCGGTTAGGCTCGCCGATCTTTAACTTGTGTCAAAGAGCCATGCGTCTTCTCAAGACAAATCTCACCTGGATTCCAGGGAATGGCTCAAAGATTTAGACTTGGGAAGACTCCATTCTCGGAGATCAACCCCTCTCAGATCTAAGAGAAACAAGGAACATTAAGGAATGGCTTTTGAACAAAAACTGCAGAACGCTTTGGGATATTTCCCGGTGGAAGAATGATGCCAATCATTCCTGGGAAGGTTGGAATCTAGGAAGGTATCCGGAAGAGCTCAAAGAGGAAGCATCAATTCTGCTGGATTTCCTCCAAGGGAAATCACCTTTAAGTGCAGGAATCAAAGATAAAAGAGGTTGGGGCTCAGGCTCAGGGGCTTACACTTCAACAGCTGGATATAAGGTAGTCACAGACATCTCGTGGGTTCCTCCTAATCCTGGCCCATGGAAATCCCTATGGAACTTCCCCTCAATCCCTAAGGTGGATCTCTTTGTCTGGACCCTTATTCACAATAGTATTTTAACCTATGATAACTTGAAAATGAAAGGTTGGGAAGGGCCTTCTCGCTTCCCCCTATTCTCACAAGCAGAAGAAACCATTGCCCATCTTCTTTTCCTTTGTGACTTCTCCAAAGAAGTTTGGGGGATTATAGTGGGATCAGTCACCTCCAATCTACCAACCGAGGGTAAGGAGATTTTCAATTGCTGGCTGTCTTTGTCCCCGTTCGATATGACAAAAAAAAATCTACTCAAAACGGTCTGGCTGTGGATCCAAAAATTTATTTGTTGGAAGATCTGGTTAGAAAGGAACAACAGGATTTTTAATGAAGAAAGAAGAATGCCAGCTCAGGTGGCTATCAAAGTCAAGACCATGATTTCAGAAGCCATAAGTTTGAAGACTTCTATCCAGAACACTGCCACATTAACTGATGAAGAAGGGAATTGGCTTAAGGAGTTTAGGCAAACTCAACCGAATTTCAACCAAATCAAGCCTCCAAAAAACAGGAATTGGGAGATCCGGATGACAGAACAAGATTTCTTGAAATGGAGATCGGCGCTAGACGAATGGTGTCTCTTCTTTGATGGCGCTTCGAAAGGCAACCCTGGCAGGGAAGGGGGAGGAGGAATACTTCTCGAACCTTCTGGATCATCCAAATTGTCCTTCGCCTGGGGACTAGGCCTTGCCTCCAACAATCAAGCCGAATTCTTAGCTCTCTGGCAAGGGCTAAATCAGGTGGTAAAGATGGGCATCAAGGAAGTAACGATTGTGGGTGACTCTAAACAGGTGGTGGATGCGTTGAATCTCAAAAAAATTCCAAAGGACATGAGGCTGGCTCATCTATACAAAAAGACCCTTATCCTCCTGGAGCAGCTCCATGATTACAAAATCTATCATGTGCTAAGATTGTTGAACGGACAGGCGGATAAAGAGGTAAATCAAGGTACTCTATTAAGAAAAGGACTATTGAATATCAATGGGGAAACATCTCATCTCCCGATCCCCTAATTGAAGAGCCAATCCAGATGCGTCTTTTCAAATGGGCAAGCCGTTAGATAGGGAAAGCATCAGAATCAAACTAGCTACTGGACGGATGAGATCTCAGCTCAGATATTTGGAATCACATTCCCTCTGTGAGGATCATGAGTCGGGACAGGTGGGTCTGCTGTTAAATGAAACCCGCTTGTTGCAAAATTCATATCAGCAGTTGGACGAGCTAATCGCAGGGCATCAGGAAGCAGCGAATAATCCGAGTCTAGAAGGCATGGAATCGGGCTCCAAGACCCCTCTCACTGTGAAAGAATGAATAGATCTGATTAGGGCAGAATTGGAAAGCATTAGAGCCTCAACAAACCAGCAAAAATGGGAATTACTCAACTTTGAAATGCAGGATCTCAGGGACGAACTTTCATATGAGATACACACTGGTTTGAAGGACGCGGCTAACCTCATGGGTGACTTAGGGAAGTGTCTCTGTAGTCTGGAGTAGAAGGTTGAGGACTTAACTAAGGCGTTTAGCAAGATTTCTGAGGCATCAGTAGAAGTTGCCACCAACTCGGGTAAAGGAGGAGATCGTTGATGGCTCAGCAGATCGCCTTCAGTTTTGTAAGGAGCTCCAGCGGAAGATCTTGTCTCGGCATTAGAAGTCTTTCTTTTCAAGTTGTTTTGGTATCACTAGCATTAGTATTCTGTTTGTATGTAATACAAGTACTCTAGCTGGATGAAGAATCATAGAGCAGTAGCTCTGATTTGCATTGTAAGGGTTAGGCAACTCTCTCTGCCATATTCTAAATAAATCTCCATAACCGTTTATGTTAAAAAAAAAAATGGAGACACACTGGTAGAAGCAGTTATCTCTGCCAAAAGAACAAATCCAGATTATGATAATGAGAAAAAATCTAACTCAAAAACAACAACCAAAAAATTGTTTAAACATCATTATTTATCAAATATTCCAGCAGTGTTTAAAGGATGAAAACTGATATCAGTATTAATATAAGTGAGCCACGATATTAAAGATAAAATCCCCAATACTGTTGACAGAGCCACTACTACCAACAGGCATCCATAGCCTTGACAGGGTTTCCATTTAACCCACTCTGATATCCGTATCCTGCCAAGAAGTTCTAGATCAGAATAAAGGACATTTTAAGGTCAATTTATCTCATATTTGTGAATTTTCGTATAACTGACATTGCTTCGCTGCCAACGGGCCTGGTCAGTACCCCAGCGAAGTTGTATTGGCGTCATGCATGCATTTACCCATTGCCATCAGACCTGTTCAACATCCTGACAGGTTTACAAGCACTTCCCACAGCTCTTTTAATGATTTATTTTGTTTTTTAAAGACATATAGTCGAGCGAGGTGACACTGAAAATCATGATATTTTAACATATTTTTTACAGACCTCAAAAGAATGTTTTAGAACTGTCCTTTATTAATATCTAGAGATGGTTTGTTTACAAAACCGACCTTCTAAGGCAGGGAGACATCTTCTGAGTCATTCCCTTAAGGAACAGGGACAACGTAAAAAGATAATGGATGATCGTGACAGGCTTCTCTCAGAGATCAAAATCAGTTAACTTCTTTCAAACAACAGTCTTTTCTCAACATGGGTGTAAGTTTTAGAAATATATTATAATTGATGTTTAGACGATTTTCAGCAGCATTTTTAGTGAAAGAATTTTCTATTTTCCTTGTTTGAACAGTTCTGAAATTCATGTATGTGTACCTCCAAAAACAAAAACTAATAAGAATAAAAGGAAACAAAACACACCAGTGAAGAAACAATTTGAAAGCAAAGAAATCCACACAAAAAAAGCAAAAGAAAATATGTACAGAAGGTGCATATGAAAACCTCATGCAACAAATCCTTGAAAGAAAGTAGAAAAATATTGTTTGATGGGAAAGCAGTCCTACTCGTGGTACCTTGGGTCAGGGTTGATTCAAATTCATTTATCTCTTTACTTTTCGTTTAAGATTTTCATGACGATATGGCATTTTTGAAAATAAATGTTCAACTAAGAGTAAAGAGAAAAGGATGAAGGGGACTTCCCTGAAAACAGCCGTATTATGGTTCTCGTGGTGCACCCACTTGCGTTCATGACTGCATTATTACAAAGAGAAATAGTGAGAAATAAAACTAAAAGAAAACCTATTCCTAAACCTAACCTAACTTTTAAACAAATCAGGATACTACGTGAAGTCATGCTTCCAATGTATCCATCGAAGTAACTCTAATCCTGCAACGAAAACAAAATCAAACATTATTAATAAGAATGGTAATATATCAAAAAATGATAGAAACATATCACACTTACCTTCATAATAATCATCTAAAAACAAAGTAAGCACGATCTTACCATTTCCTTCAATATTCTTGTTGTATGAATCCTCCAGCCATTGTACAATCGTGTTGTGATAAGGGTCATAATGGCATGGGCGAGTGTAAGTAGTATTGGAAAACTTCTCAGGATTATTAGGAAATGGAACAACCATCAGCCAAGGCTGAGATGCCCCATCCTCCTGACAATTCTCCAAGTGTTCATTAATTTCTTCACATGGAGGATCTAAAAGAAACATGTCACGCCTACTTCGAAAATACTTGGGTAAAAATAAAGCAAGCTCAACTTTGTCTTTATTATGAAATTTTTTCATATATGAATATTCAAGCCATCCTAAGATCCTGTCAAAAAAATGGGGATGCAAACCATGACTTTGATGAAACGAATATATCGATGGGAAACTCATCATACGGGGATTCGTGCAATCAATTAGATCATTGATTTGAATGTTTCCTTCGATGAGATCGTTCATTTCAAAATGTGAAGTATAAACATTAAGATTCGAGCTAACCAAAGTGTTGATATTAAGAGGGGGGTGAATCAGTATCAAGTACAATTTAAAAACCTTTTTCAACTTATACTTAAACCATTTAATTATATCCAATGAGCAATGAACAATAGTATAAGAGTTGCACCAATACACCACAATACACCATGCACAATATATGAGAAATAATCAATAGTTTTTGTTCAAGGGAAGTAATGACTTCCAAAGGTAGCTACAGCTTCCAAATG
>ML790528.1:205159-226450 GCA_009831015.1 Picea engelmannii | reverse complement strand
ATAAGGTGTGGAAGGTCACCAAAGGATCATTGGTGATAGAAAAAGGAGAGAAGGTAGGTACATTGTATTTATGTACTGGTAATACCGACTCTTCTATCTCTTTAGCTTCTACAGGAGTGGATACAACATTGTGGCATCATAGGCTTGGACACATGAGTGAGAAGGGGATGCAGATACTTCACAAAAAAAAATTGTTTCCAGATCTTAAACAAATTGATTTGGATTTCTGTGAGCATTGTGTTTATGGAAAACATAAGAGAGTCATATTTCTTAGAGTCGGAAAATAAAAGAAGACTGAAAGGTTAGAGCTTGTGCATACATATGTATGGGGATCAGCTCATGTATCATCTCTTAGTGGCTCTCATTATTATGTTACTTATATTGATGATGCAACTAGAAAAACTTGAGTTTATTGCATTCGACAAAAATCTGATGGTTTTGATACTTTTAAGAAATGAAAAGCTTTGGTTGAGAATGAGATAGGAAAAATGTTTAAGTGTCTCATATTAGACAATGGAGGTGAATATTGCAGCAAAGAGTTTGATGACTACTGTTCATACCATGGGATTCGTAGAGAGAAGGCAGTTCTAGGAACACCATAAAAAAATGGTTTGTCAGAAAGGATGAACGTGACAATCATGGAGCATGCAAGGAGTATGAGATTGCATGCTGGTTTACCCTTACAGTTTTGGGAAGATGTTGTAGATATTGTTGTTTACTTAATAAACAAAGGACCTTCAATCTCTTTGGATGGTAGAATTCCAGAGGAGGCATGGACATGAAAAAAGGTAAATTATTCTTTTTTGAAGACTTTCAGTTGTGAATCATTTGTCCATATTGATAAAGAAAATAGAACAAAGCTTGAGGCAAAATACAAGAAGTGTACCTTTATTGGATACAGTGTTAATGATTTTGGTTATCACTTATGGGATTATGAAAATAACAAAATCATTAGGAGTAGAGATGTCATGTTCAATGAGAAGGTCTTGTACAAAGATCAATTGCAGGAAAAGAAACATGAAAAAGAAAAACCAGAATACATAGTGCTTGATGAGATCACCGAAAAAGAAATTCCAAAGGTACCAGAAAATCAAAATATAAAACAACAAGATCAATAGGTACCTCAAACTCCTGCAAGTGTTGTTAGAAGAGCTACCAGGTTAAGTAGACCCCCTAAACAATACTCTCCTTCATTGTATTATTTATTGTTGAATGTTTATGGTGAACCAGAATGTTATGAATATGAAATGCAGGTAGACACCAAAAAGAAGTGGGAGAAAGGAATGAAAGAGGAAATGGATTCCTTGGTAAATAACTAGACTTGGGACTTGGTTTAGTTTCCTGCAGGAAAAAGAGCATTGCAGAATAAATGAGTTTACAAGTTGAAGTAAGAAGATGGAGGAAAAACAAGGTACAAGGGTAGACTTGCTGTAAAGGGGTTTGAACAAAAGAAAGGTATATATTTTGATGAAATATTTTCTCCTGTTGTTAAAATGACTTCAATTAGGACTTTTTAAAGTCTTGTGGCAGTAGAAGATTTGCATCTTGAACAGTTAGATGTGAAAACAACTTTTCTCCATGGGTATTTGGAGGAAGATATTTATATGCAACAACCACAGGGGTATGAGGTCAAAGGGAAGGATAATTTGGTATGCAGGTTGAAGAAGAAATTGTATGGCCTAAAGAAATCTCCAAGGCAGTGGTATTTGAAGTTTGACAGATTTATGATAGAACAAGGTTATAGTAGATGTCATTCTGATCATTGTGTTTATTTTAAAAATCTAGAAAATGGAAGCTATATTATCTTGATATTGTATGTAGATGACATGCTTGTTACAAGGTCTAATATGTAGGATATAAATGTGCTCATGAATAAATTAGCTAATTCAATTGCGATGAAGGATTTGGGTGTTGCAAAAAAAATCCTTGGTATGAGAATAACAAGAGACATGAAAAATCGCAAATTGACATTGTCTCAGGGTGAGTACATAGAGAAGGTGTTGGAGAGGTTTAGAATGTAGAATGTAAAACCAATTGGTACACCTTTGGCTAACCATTTCAAATTAACTAAGGAAATGTGTCCCAAGACACATGAGGAGATATAATACATGTCCAGGGTCCCTTATTCATCATCAATTGGCAATTTGATGTATGCGATGGTTTGCACAAGGCCAGATATTGCACATGCAGTGAGAGTTGTGAGCAAGTATATGAACAATCCAAGTAAAGAACATTGGGAGGCAGTAAAGTGGATTCTCAGGTATTTGAGAGGTAATGCTACTCATGCATTATGTTTTGAAGGTTCAAACACTGTTCTACAAGGATATGTTGATTCAGATATGGCAAGTGATAAAGATAGCAGGGGGAGCACCATAGGGTATGTTTTTACTATAGGTGGGACAACAATAAGTTGGATTTCGAAATTGCAAAAGGTTGTTTCACTTTCAAAAACATAAGCATAGTATGTTGCTGCTACAGAGGCTAGTAAATAAATGATTTGGTTACAGAGGTTTATGGAGGAATTGGGAAATAAGCAGGAGAATAGCAGGTTGTACTGCGATAGTGAGAGTGCCATTCATCTTGCAAAGAAATCAGCCTTCCATTCAAAGACTGAGCATATATAGCTGAGGTACCATTTCATATGATCCATCTTGGAAGATGGACATTTGAAGTTGGAAAAAATACACACTATCTAGAATCCTGCAGACATGTTAACTAAGGGAGTAACCAAGGATAAATTGAGTTCCTGCTCAGTTTCAACTGGTCTTCAAGCACAAAGGTGAAGATGAGAAATTTTCTAGGTCCAAGAAGGATCATAGTTCAGAAGATACAAAAACAATGGAGTTGTTGAGATCAGTCTCCAAGTGGGAGATTGTTGGTTGTGGAGCCTAGTTATCTTCCTAATTCAGAGGTCTTTGTTTTCAGCCGTGTTTATAACCCATGAAGACTTTACAGCCCAGAATAATGTACAGTCCTGCACGTGGGGGATTTTAGGGGGGGTTACCCCCCCTGTGGGGTCCGGGGGAAAGCGGGGGTGAATCCATCGATAGAAAAATTGCCTTGTAAATGTATATTGTAATAGTAAATCTAGACCATTCATTATAAGGTCACAAATTTGATGGTAGAAGTTATGTTAGGGTTTTTTTCCCTAGAAGGAAACCCTCTTTTATGAGGGAAATGTATTGTGGCTATGTATCGTTGTGAATATTGTATTCTGAGCGAAGAGACTATGAGAGAAGAAGAGGAAGTTACAATGGGTGTGTTGTAGGTTGTATCCCTTCGTTTGCTAGATAATAATAAAGGAATGACCTGACAATTTCTCTGGTGGATGTAGCCCACACTGGGCGAACCACGTATATCTGTGTCTCTATTGTATTGTGTATCTTCTGTGTTCTATTCCCACATTTGTTTTATTTTATTGCTCCGCGATCCTGTTTTTCTAAAACTACCTTCCATAAAGGACTTAGCACCAGATGCTCAAGAAGAGTTGGAGGAGGACACAATTTTGCAGAAGCGGTCCAGAACTACAAGACATGGGAAGTGTGACCTATGGTAGATTGGGTTCAAAGGACAACTTCAAGGAAAAGAAGAGTGGTACTCCACAGAGAAGGTAGAGAAAAATTTTACTCACCTCATTTAGTAAATATTTTTGGGACCAAAAGCCTCTCAAAATAGGCAGTTTAAATGCCTTCATTAGTCATGATACTTATGAATCCATAGCCCAATGGTCCCGAACTGATCTGCAACTACCTCTGCCATCTTTTCCTCTCTCTGCAGTCTTACTGATCCACCTACTCAAAACATTTTAATCCAATTTACCTTTTTTTATGGGTATTGGGATTATCCTCTTGTAGTCGGAGGGTGATTCTCAGTGATAACATTAATGTGTCATTTTTGGGGATGGAAGTGAAGATAACCCTGGGAGAACGACAACGAAAAGATCCATTTTTAGACGGTGAACTGAAGATGGACACATTGTTCTGACTTCTCATCTTTCACCATGGTGACTCCATTGTTCAAAAATCTATTGGTGACTCCACTGGTTTGAAATGGACAAGATTTTAACTCAGAGGAATGCTTTCTGTGATTTTTAAAAGATAGTTGGTTTCCCTAATCCAATGCCTAGTAGAGATGAATGTGAAAATAACCTTCGTAAATTTCAAGGAGAAGAGTGGGAGGAACCAGCTGAACACTTGATGGATTTTCATGATTTTATTCATGAACTTCGTATCGTGCATGAAGATGTTCAGATAAATATTTTCAGGCATTCATTGGAGGGGATTTCTTGCGATTGGTGTAGGTCTCTTCCAGTTGCAAGTATCAACTCTTTGACAAGCTTTCATGCATCTTTCAATTCCTTTCGTGAAGAATATTTTCCAACTGAACGTCTTTTTGAGGGATGTTGTAATGAGTTTTCTTTGCTCCATAAATATTCTGCTAGTCATGAAAGCCCAATTTGTGATGAAGTATTTATTGTAGAAGAAAACATTTACCATGAAGATCATGAGGTGTTGAATGATATTCATTATGATAGCAATAACACATAAATGTATAGCATCATATCAAATGTATATGTTGTTTTAAATATTCATGAATATCAACATCTCTCTTTTGAATATTTTGATGACGAAGAGAAAGTGTATTCTGCAGTAGATATTTCTCCTGACTGTAAAGCTGATATAAATGATAAGCTAGTTAAAGAAACTAAGGAAGATTCCTCTTTGTTTTTTCCTATCTTTTCAGAATTAAAGGCAGATTTTGTTTGCTAATCTTATGAAGAAAATTCAGAGGATATTTATGCTCTTGAAACATATGTTTTTGGCATCCATGCTTATGATGAAGAATTTAATTCAAATACTGACCAAGAGCAGCCCATTTTTGATGAATATCCCAACGAAGATGATGAAGAGAAAAGTTTTTTCATGGCTTCTTTGGAGCCTCATAGCATGGTTCCTGTGTATGATAATTATGAATTTGATCATTGGGAGGGCCATGAAGGAGAAAAGGAAGAGCTAAATGTGCAGCTCGTCTCATGTTCAACACTGGTAAATGAGCAAATATCACTTGAGATTAGCCAACCTGCATCAATCCTTTACCCACCTGTACATACTGAGAACATCAAACAAGAGGTAAGAAATGATGCAATGAAGGAGATAATTTCTTACCAGTTTAACGTGCCTTATTATAAATTTTATGACCTTGTGGGGTTATATATGGAGTTGAGTTCTCCAAGAGCATTGGAGTCTACAAAATTATTCATCTTATCATCATTTGGGGGTATTGTCAATGTTCCAAAACATCGTTTCATTCTGCTGTCATACTTCCCTTACCTTTTGTGGATAATTTGCAGTGAAAGGAGGAATTATATTACCAAACAATCTGGGTGGCTATGGTGGAAGTTTGCTTTCACCTAACACATTGTAAAAAAACAATTAGTCTAGGATTATACATAAATAAGCTTCTTCTGGAGCAAATGTGTTTTTCTTTTTTCTTTTTTTAAGTAGAATAGTGTACATATAAGCCTGTTGTCTTCATAAAAATGTATTTGAGCTCAATTCCACAACCCAAAAAATAAGGCGTTGGAACTGGGCGTTCTTGGCAACTCACAGGGAGCATGCCATTGCCTGTGGAGCCAATGTTACCACATGAAGTTATCAAGGGTCGCAACAAGTTTTCCAAATATTTTTCTTGTACAAAGAACATCCATGATCACAAGTGCAACATTCATAGCAGTCTATTTTGGACTGAAATACAAGCAACGACCGAGTTCAATTTTCAATGGCGGAGATCCCAGGAGCAGTTCAGATCAACGACTCATGTGTATTCGACATGTCAAAATTGCGCAAGGATTAGCGAATAGACAGAAGTCCCGAAGTAAATCTGATCCATTGAAGGCAGAGGCCACATGTCACTAGATCTCTCACTTCATGAATTCGACACTTCAGAGGATTGTGTGAGAAAGAAGAAGAAAAAGCCCCGAAGCCAGAACTCCCAAAGTAAATCTCGGCCGTCTAAATCAAGAGGACACACGACACTAGATATCACACTTTAGAAATACGACACTTCGAAGGATTGCATGAGCAAGCAGAAGAAAAAGGCTTGAAGCCCGAACTCCCGAAGTGAATTTCGGTCGCCCAAATCAAGAGGACACGCGTCGACATATCTCACACTTCAATAATTTGACACTTCAGAGGATTTCCTGAGCAAGAAGAATAAATCTCCCAAAGCTCGAACTCCGGAAGTGAATCTCGGCCATCCAATACAAGAGGACACGCGGTGCCAGATGTCTCACTCCGAAAATACAATGCTCTGGAGGATTTTTAGAGATATGTATCGAAAAATCCTGAAGCCTGAACTCCCAAAGAAGTTATGAACCGTTGATTTTTGCAGCAGGGAGCATGGTCCATCCGAGAGCGACGCGTGGAAAAAAAAATGGGGCTTTCCCAGATTGCAGATCACAACCATATCAATGACCACGTTTCATTGTGGGGACGCAACATGCTCGAACGATAAAATTATTGAGCGGTCCCACAATTGAAACCATGGTATAGCGAAAGAGCTACGTGGCGAAAGGTGGTGAATTGTAGGCTAAAAAATGGTGTGGATCTAAACCTCCTTTGGCGGCCCCACAATCATGTGATTATATAACATCAAATCCGACAACAACATGTGGCCGCCCCCTAAGCGTTAAGCCGCGCTCCGATCCCTAAGAGGATTTAGTTAATGGAAAGGGACCGATAGCTGAAACCTCAGCCCAGTCCATAAATAGAAGGCGTGGAAGCTATGGCCGAGGAGACATAGCTATCAGCCTGAGGTACCACGATAGACGATTTATTCTTGCAGACCTATACTGGTCTGAGCTTGCATCTGACAGGAAAACACACACACAGTCTGACAGAAGGATGCACAAGCGAAAGATTTGAATGATATGGCCATGTCACAGTCCTGGAAGTTATGGACTTATCTGATTATAAATAGATCAGTTTAAGATTTTGAAAAGGGGGGGTGTTTTTGGAGGCTGGAGAGCCGAGAGAGTTTTAGGAGCAGGGATCCATATTTTTTAGTTTGTATGGCTGAGGGCTTGGATTGTAAATATTATGTTATTGAAGATTCCTTTGAATTGTTTTTATTAGTCTATCTTCTTAGTTTACATGCTGTTCTGTTTTTATTGTCTGGATGTAATCTCTATGATCTATGGATTCCTGAGGCGGTAGAGGATTTGCTTTGATCTTGCCCATCTTTCATGGTTCATCACTCAGATGCTTGTTGTTTTTATTCTTGTTTGGATGTAATCTCTCTGATCTATGGATTCATGAGGCGGTAGATGATCTGTTGTCATCTTGCCCATCTTTCATGGTTCATCACTCATATATTTTCTATTTTCCTTCTCGTCCGGAGGTAACATCTTTGATCTATGGATTCCTGAGGCGGTAGAGGATCTGGTTTCTTCTTGCCCATGTTTCATCGTTTGTCACTCAGACACATTCTGTCTTCTTTCTTCTCATCACCACCTAAATCCTTTGTCTGATGGGCAATTTAAATGCCTTCATTAGTCACGATACTTATGACTCCACAGCCCAATGGTCCCGAATTGATCTGCAACTACCTCTGTCATCTTTTTCTCTCTCTGCAGTCTTATTGATCCACCTAATCAAACCATTTTAATCCAATTTACCCTTTTTTTTTTTATGGGTACTGGGCTTATCCTCTTGTAGTCGGAGGGTGATTCTTAGTGCTAACACCTTCTCCCTTGGAGCACCATTTGGCTTTGCCTAGAAGTTGTTTTTTCAAACCAATCTGCTAAAGTTCATGTTTTACCCATCTAGTTGTTCTAGGTTTCTTCTACAAAACTGTATTCTCTGTTAACTATGCATGTAACACATATTTCATTAAATTTGGAATTAAACAATGGATCTAGAATTTAGACCTTTAGTGAGATTGAGTTTTTTCAAAACGAGAGAGTAAAAAATTGTGCGTTTCACTATGATAGTATATGTTCACCATTTTTTGTTATAAAATTATTATTATGAGCTATATAAAATCAAATTTGAGATAAATCTTCCACCCAAAATTTGATTCCTTACATTATTTCTATTTTTTAATTAAAAGATAAGTTTATAGTGTATATATTCACATTTGTTTCTATAATATTATTATTATGAACTATATAAAATCAAACTTACATAAATTTGAAGCAATTCATTCACTATGACTTGGATTCCTTACATTAGTTCTATCTTCTTATTAAAAAGTTAATTCCATCTCTCCCCCCATGAAAAGTTCATCTCGCATTCCATGATAAGGTTAATAATGATGATGATTCCCTTCTACACTAACAATTTCCCCCTCATGCATTTAATTCTATGGGATGGGGATTTAATACACAAGATACATATCTTAATTACCTGCTTTGTTTGTCTGGCACATGCATTAATGAATGTTATAATGGTAGTGGTGTGGGATATTTATGGGTTTAATAGGCCAACTCATTATGTGAGCATAGGAAATAGGAGAGCTAATGCTTTTGGTTGGCCCGTGTAATGTACCCAATAACATATACGCATTTTTTAGGCCATGTGGTACCCCAAAAACCACCAAACCACACCAAATCTCGCTTTGATACCATTTCTAAATTAAAATTGATTGGTTGTAGTGTTCAATAGCAGAATCAAAACTACAATAACCTTAAACATTCAATTTCACTTTAACACATGAATGTAGTTCTATAATGACTTCAACCAAGAATTTGCAGATTAGATACATAAACACAGAACTAAAAAAGAAGAAAATAATAAAATGTAGAACATAAAACACATTGATATAACATTTGATGATATAGTGAGATTACTTATATTTTTGGGAAAATAATCCTCCAACTAGCTATAAATGAAGGATGTTCCACCTAAATTTAGGCTCTCTGTCACACTTAATATTTCTATGATAGAGGCCATTCATGAGCTAAGGCTATGAATCACTAAAGGGTGAAGTCCTAATGTCTGGCTCTAAGTCCTGTTACACATCCCACAAACTTGAAAACTCTCCCAGATAAGGAATTTCTCTACAACTATCCCAATCAACCAACACTATTTTTCCTTACCCTACACAATACTAGGGATGGGATCCCCTTGTTTGTTAAACAGTCCGCTAGGCTATCCCAATTCCTTCCAGTGCTCCAACACACGTTGGCATGGGAATTTATTTATTAGGACTCCAAGGACTCTCAGTTGTAGGACAGATTCCATCGACAATCAATCCTATCACCTACATGGTTACATGAATTGTATGGCTATAAATTACTCAGAAATTTCTTGTAGAAGCATTATGTCCATTTCCATAAACATAGTAAATTAGCAACATAAGATTACCTGAAAGTACACCTTCAAATTCTTTAGAGAATATTTATCATAATCATCACACAATAACCAATCTCTCTAACATTTGTACAACCATTGTATAATTACCATACCCTCATCCTTCGACCTTGTATAGAAACAATGATCCTACATGCTTAAATTTACAAGATTATATTTGCATGCCAATCATTCACCACATGTTTTCATGAGAAGCCCATGTTTCACCTTAATCTTAAAGCCTAGAGAAATATAAAAAAAAGGTTAATAATGAAGGGATTTAAGGACTTAGGTTAAAAAATTAACTAATATCTTTTCCTCTTATCCCCTCTAAGCCTCCTATAAGCCCCCTTTCACTTCCCCCATTGTAGAATCATAACCCTCCATCCCTCTTTAGTGCTTTTTTATTTGCATTTGTTAGGGTTTTCATATTATAATCAAATTTACAATTACAATTCATATATGGTCTTGGCTTACAACCATATATTTATTACATATACATTCATAGTCAAGGAAATAAAAAATAGGGGTATTACATTAATGCCCCCTTTGAAGTACCATTTCCCTTGATATATTTTTTTCAACAATGAAATACATGCCTTTATTATTTAACTACACCTGCAATGCCATCCTCTTCCTTACAAAATTGCATAATTATTGGCTATCCTGTACATCATGCAACTACATTGATTTTTCACTACCTTGTGTAACCTCCAAGGTATTGGAATATTGAAAGGAAATAAACATGCGAGAGAAATCAAATAATCAACTAGAACATAGAAACAACACAAATCATGCACAAGATTTATCCTAAAAAACCCAAACAAAGAAAAACCAGCTAATAGATCTATTAGTTCCTTGACCAAACCCAACCAAGCCGATCAAGTGAACCTTCACCACTCATGTCATGGCCCATTACAATGGAGTATCACTATCCTTTTAAAGGATTTCATAACATCCAATCCATGGGATCTAAAACCACGTGTCACCAAAACCACTACTGTACACCTAACAACTTTGACTCTTTTACTAAGTCAAGATTAACCTACCATTCCTCTCTTTAAACTTGAGTTGGGGTTTCCCATGACCAAATCCGTCCAAACTAACCAAGTGAGTTTGCACTGCTCACCTTCGGGCCCTAGCCTCCCTCAATGTTTATAACCAAGGTATCCAGGAATCCCACATGCTCCCCTTATGACATAGGTCTACGTCTAGAATTTACTAGTAAGTTATCATGGGTATGCATTCCTAACCAGGTCTTATAGTTGTATGCACATTTACATGCAATAAATATTTTCAACTCCATAATACTTTTTTTTCATTGTTTCTATCTTGATACTTATGTTTTCATCCTCTCACCTTGCCATTTCCTATCTTCATTCCGCTCACGCATCGGTGAAAATAAAATCCAAAATATGACTGTGTACCAGGTCATTTTGGATCATCATCTAGACACACTTCCATGCCACCTAGGACTGACGCTATCATCTCCAATTTTGGTTCCATCATGCAAGATAATGATATAGGAATTTTGTTTGCTTCCACCAAATTCTCTTGCTCGAGTCTCAACCACATTCCTTGTCTCTCTCTCCATGGCTCCCATCATCAAAACACTCTCGCTAGAGAGTTCATTTTTTCCTCACTCTGATACCACATGAAAGGAAATAAACATGCTAGAGAAATAAAATAATAAACTAGAACATAAAAACAATGAAATCATGCACACTATTTATCCTAGAAAATCCAAACCAGGAAAAACCAACTAATAAATCTATTAGTTCCTTGACCAAACCCGGCCAAGTGAGATTTCATCACTCACACCCTAGCTCATTACAATGGATTATCACCAACATTTTAAAGGATTTCATAACATGCAATCCATGGGCTCTAAAATCATGAGTCATGAAAATTTTGTGCCCCAAACCACTACTATACACCTAATAACTTAGACTCTTTTTCCGAGTCAAGTTTAACCTAACAAATATTAGCATGTACTATATCAATCATCAAGGAAGAATGCATGTTATATCAATCTTATACAACCATTATCCCATTCATAGGAAATTTTCAATTTCATAGTTGAAGCATACATATTCATAACACAAGATAAAGTAGGTAGTCAACCCAATACTTATCTATATAAATATTCCTCTTTTTCACGAGGCTACCATGGGTGAGAGTTCAACTCACTGTCCTTTCTAACTCAACCTAAATTTACCTCTTCCTTGCAATAAATTTCTCTTATAGGCTCAAACATCCCCTTCTTTGCTAAATAGTTTCTTGGGTGATCCATCTTGGCAAAGCTTTCACATGAAAGAAGAGCACCAACAATGGGTTCCAGTGTCATCACACTAGCCTTCTCCTTGAGATTTCTAGCTCACAATAGTCATCATTTTTCTTTACTAGGTAGATTCACCATCCACCTTTGTCATAAACACAAATATGAATATATTAAGAGTCATCTCTCTATCTATCAACCAATTTTTGAAGTAATCATTACAACAATTAGATTCCAATTGATATAGGAAATTCATCATATACTTAGATTTCAATTGCGTAGGTAATAGTCCCTATCTTCATTATGGCTCACTTTCATTGCCATATCCAAGACATATATTTCTATAAATTTATTATCATGACATAGCTTTCATATAGTCATTAAAACGTGACTACTTATGCTTACAATCCTTTCACCGGATCCACACCAATACTATGAAATGATTTCAAAGCTATGAAATACCATTAATTCCATTGCTTCAACTATTACATGTTATTTGTAATTAAATATGGCACAAGAATGCATTCAAGCAATGCAATCAAATACATGTTCGATCTTATATGTGTACACAACCACGACATTTACATAATCTACTTATGCACATCCACCCAATGAATCCTTGCATTGATTCAAAAATACCATATTATCATTTCTTACATTCCACCATGACGAGTTGGAATATCTAGCCAATGCCTTGACATTCCATCCAACCACCTCCACAATACTTTCTCGACCATGTTGACACCTTTCTCTTCAGCCCATCATAGCAATAGAAACATACCTTTTCTCCAACTAAATAGTCCCTCAGGTGTACTAAAAGGCATTTAATTTACCTGCTCAATAGTCTCTTAGGAAACCCTTCCCCTTTGATGGTGTCTTTAGTGTTGGTAAGAAGGTTATAGTCTAGGACATCGACATAAGTAAGGAGACCATTGGACACTTGTGCAATGATATAACCTTTCCATATCCAACAACATTGTAGCTTCATACATGGGTATCTATCATGGAATTCACTCTCACAATAGGATCATAAGTCCTAACTTTCCTTGGTTATTATCTCATAACCAACACCATGTGATACACCATTTTATCTCATATGAATGCATTTAAAAGACTTTAACGATATTATGTGTCTAAGTATCTCTACCTCTATTATTCATATAAATTCATTCAAACAACATAAACACATCGATCTTATGATATCAAGTCACGACTAAGAATTATTACCTAAATTCCTTTCAAAAAAACATAAGCATACTAAATCCATAATTATATGGCTACCGTCAACATCTACGATGTTGCCTAATTAGTTGGTGTCTTAAGTAATTTTACATAATCCTTTCACCAACCTCTTGATGAACACTTTCTTTCCTTTATCCTATCTTCTCAAGATTGATTGTTGTATGCAACAATATCATCAACATCTTTTGCCATGCTCTCACCCTTTTTGGTTACACAATCATATTCAATCATCATGCCTACTCAAGGAATATGTAGTAACACAGTACTCTTAAACATATCTATATGCAATATGCACTATCTCTCTATATGATCATTAGTGCATATGCATTCCAACTATCCCATTCTCTTGCACTTTCAACATTCATATCCTTTAAAACTATTAACATTTAACAACTTTCTTAACATTAAAAATATAACAATGTAGCGAGAGAAGAGTCAAGGAATTCTCCCTTCCAATTTCTTTTCATATCATGAAATTCCACTTTCACATCATAGTTTATCCAATTCATGGCCTTTCTGCCAATCACACAATGGATCATTGGCTATGATCTCCTCACCAAGTAGCAATTTGTAATATGTATAAATATTTATAATTCCTACTTTTTAGAACATACAATTCTATTCTATAAACAAATAAGGTTAAGGTGATAAATCCCCCTCTTTGTCAATTCCTCCTTATTGGCCTTGTTCCCCAATTGTTGTTACAATAATATTTTTATCATCTTGTAGCTTGCTTTGTAGTCCCGAGTTTCCCTCAAGTTCCATCTAACTATGGTAATAATCTGTGCTCTTATTTTGAGCTTCATTTGCCTTCTAGTTATCTCTAGAATTTGTTGTTCAATTTTCTTGACCACCTTTATCCAAATCCAACTCGGCCATTTTTTATTTTATTTCCAACCCTTATTGATATTGTAACATCATAGTTTCTTCTTTTTCTTTATCCAATCTAGCCCCAACCTTAACTTCATTTGTTGTCATTTCTAGCGCACTATCATGCTGCATTATATGTCATTCCAACTTCATATGGACTCATTACAAGGTCCATCCTACCTTGCAATTAATACCAATCATATATACCTTTTTCACTTCATTATATGCCTTCTTATACTTCTCATTTCTAGTCATATTTAATCTTTATCCAAGTCTGGAATTTCCTCTTTATTTCAAATTCTTTATGAAGTTCAACTCTATCCACCAAGACTAGTCCACACAATGGAATGCTTTGTTCCTCCATTCATATCTTTCCAAGTTAGTGGAATTTCATTATTTACTTCACCTTCTTTACAGTCATACTTTGCAACCACTATTATTTAGGTGTCTTTCTTTATCTTCAAAGGTTATAGACTTACATTCTTATTTCATGCATAATGATGCCATTCTCTATTTGATGGTATATTTTAGACTCCTTGTGCTTGTCATTGTTTCTTTGATGTATATAATACCTAGCTACATGATGAAGATCACCCATAACTCTTCTATGCAATTGAATTGCACATACTGATCACAATCAATGCATTGATTACATTTTAGATAAATCAATATCAACCTTTCTTGGTCCTTCTTCCCTTGAATATCCTCGCTTATCAAGAGTACTACCATAGTATGAACTACTCAACCATCATTGGTATAATCATTCAACTTGGTAGTTAACAAGCACCTTTGACTCCGTTGCTTTTCTCATCCAATTTGTACCCCCACATCAATGTGCAAGTACCGTTATGAAGTATCTGCAATCATCCTTATTCAATTTCACATATAGTATGCTCCTTTATCATCATAAATGTATTTCCACAAATTGAATATACTTTGGGGGTCTTCCATATTGACAATTACCTTGTCCATTCAATCCTAGAGTCTCTATTTTGCTAATATTTCAAAGTAAATAAAAACACCTTTTGAAAACCTAAACCTTCTATCACATTTTCCTCTAAAATATATTTTCTATGACTATACTCATTCTCCATTCTAATTCCATAGGAAAAGTTTACAACTCCCAACGTTACCCTTTTTTTCATTTTTTTCATTTTTCTGTTGGTGCAATCAAGATCAAAGACCTACTTCATCCACCTGTAGAAGAAAATATAGCAAGAACTAGATTCTTTTTAATATCTAGTGTAGATAAAAAAAATTATTGTAAGCATTTTTAAACCTTTATCTTGGTGATCTAATTCTCGAGTAATTTCTACATCAATTTGTAATTCTCAACTTTTTACTTTTCCCACTTTTGCGAGAAATTTTTTTTGGTGCAAACTGCTATTTTTCAAATAGTACTAAATTGGAAAATTTTCACTAGCACAAAGTTATCCGAATTGTTGAGGTCAAATGCTGAGTGGGAAACATTTTACATTTTTGATGTCTTGATTCACTTTTCCCCCATTTACATTTTTTAAAATTTCCAAAAGGTCTCCCAAAATAGTGGATTTTGGCCTATTATCCAAATTCTCTAATAGGTTTCTTTGATCCTACTCCTATTCCACACTGTCCAAATTTCATACTCAACTAATCTCATGTCATTTAGTGCCCTCATTTCCTTAAAAAATCAATCATTTCCATTTTCCAAAATCATGGAGCTAAGTCCACAATCCATCCTTAGAGGCCCAAGATATGACCATTTTAGTCAGATTTGTAGGTATAAATCCTGAATATTCCCTTTTTAATTTTTTTTACAGAGTTAATATTTCAGTTTTTTGTTTTCATTTATGGGTTGCTACTCTTTCTGGTCTGCATATGCTCTTTTTTGTGCGTTATGTGCAATCTCGGCAAATCAGAAACATAGCGAAAAAGTGTTTTTTTTTCTACATACGCTCTTTGCTTTGCATTGTATGCAAGCCTAGAAAATAGAAAAACATAGAGAAAACTTGCATTTTTTGAGTAAGCTAACCAATATATAACTCCATTGTTGTTGAGATTCATATTTGTTTTCCCAAAATTTTGCTTGTTTTTGTTTGAACACACGAAAATGGAGGTTATTGGGGTAAACACTCACTTTGAGGTGGAGTTCCAACAACAACAGCAAAAACAACTTCGCCCTCCTTCTTTATATTTATTATGTGTTTTGCACTAAGTCACTTGGTTGAAAGTTGTTGTATTTAATAAGAGGTATTGAGTTCAAGTCTCTTTTTAAAATTACTTTTTGAAAACGTTCATGCAAATTTTAGTTATCTCATAACTTTATTGTAAAGTGCATTCCACTTAATTTATACAAGTGAATCACTATAAAATAACTTTAATATTTTATTTTTAAGTTATTTTTTTGTATGCAACTTTAATTTATAAAGTAACTTCATTGGAAAAGTGATTCTCACGTATTCTATAAACGTGATGGATCATGAGTCTCTGAAACTTGAGCCAAAAGAGAGGAGGGTCACCAGAACCATGAATGTATCCAACGATGATCTCCAATATCATTGATTGCTTCTCGTGTTGAACAGACCCATTTGGGAAGTAGTGGTGTTGATGTAAGTTCATGTTCAATGGACTAATCTAGAGCAAGGTGAGCATGCAGAGGTGGATTTCCATCCTCATTGTCATCATCTGAAGAAGAAACTAAAATAGGAATGGAAGATGGCATGAACGTTGAATATGGCTTGCAGGTCAAAGATGGCACAGATGTCTAATTAGGCTTGCATACCAAGATATTTTTATCAAATTTAACATATCTTGTAATAAATTTAACATCACTTATTCTGTAAAAGTGGGTCATATGTTCGCCATTGAGCTCGCAAAATTGTCTTTCTATTTTGGCGCAGATTTCATAAATTGTTTTACAAAGAGAATAATACATGCATGCATCAAGCAAATGGTGGGTATATGAATAACATTTTTCATCCATGTAATGGATAAATTCATTCCATAATGCATGAATTTCTCTCATGCAATCTCTTGTGTTGATTTGATAAAGCTAGCTTGAACAACCTGCCACATGTGCACGTTGACTTGCAGGTTTGAATTCGCTTATGCTCTGATATGGAGGATGTGCGGGATATGCCGATATGTGGATGAGCTTTAGGGATTCATTTGATTCCTTCCATATGTCGGGGTTCAATCTAGAAATGATCATGTCCCTATAGAACAAAGAATTTGCCACAGAAACATGTTTTAGTAACTAGGCTATAGAACTGTATTATGAGTTTCTATAGAATCAAAAGATTATGTAGCTTCTCATAACAATAATATCTAATTAAATAATTATGCACAAATAAGAATGGAATTAAACATAAAAATGGACAATTTACCTTTAACTTCCTTCAATGCACATGTTCTGTATCTAATCAAGATTTTATGGCAAAAAAGATGAAATGGGGCATAACTAAGGCATAAATATGGGATTTCGGATGGAAGTATAAGATATAAATATAAAAAAATGAGTCTTTTTTGAGGAATCAACAAATAATTTACCCATCATACTCAACACCATCAACCAAATTATTTTCATTTATCGATAACCATGCATATTCATCCATACCATCACCATATCATATATATAACATAATTATCCCATGATCATGGGACAACATGCCATAACTCTGGAGACTTGTGAGAGAAAAAGGATGGAAAATGTCTGGTAACAAATGAAGTTTAAGCCTAAACACACAACATCCAAGTTAGTTTGAATTGAAGGTTCGATTACAGAAAGCCAAAAATTAGTTCCGTTGAATTGTTTGGCTCAGTTCAAATGCCCTATCAACTGCTAATCAAACCTAACCCTTAATTTGCATCATTATCCCATCCTATTTATTGAAAGGGATTTCTCATCAAGAAACTTCTCTTCCATGTCATCTTGGTTATACCATAAGGCTCCTGATAGAGTGATGCCTCACCTATTGGTCAATGTTATTTTTCTTATATGATTTACACTATATAATACATGCATGCCATTGTCGAACACTATCCATGTAGCATTTTCTTTACATAAAATTTATTATTATTTTATATAAATAGAAAATAATAAGGGTGTTAATTGGGTGGTAAATGGAGTGTATATAAGCCTATTACTTTTCTACACTACAGAGCCCTATTCAAACATTAGTAACAAAGAACACAAGAAGAGTAAACATTTTTACCGAGTATTTGAATGCATATAATTCTCTATTTGAAGTTTTATGCTTTAGAATTTTGATTTGAAGAAGGATATATCTGTGCAATAGCCTACTACCTCCTTAAAATCTCTCAATAAGAACCTTGCATTGCCAAAAAACCAACACATTTACCTTCCAAACTTAAGAATATCAAGTTTGGTTACCATTAGAACTTGAAGAGAACAAAATTTCATATCCCAAAAGTAGAATTCAACCTCAATACTTTATGAGCAGTAAACTAGGATGTTTTTCATACACACTGCAAGTTTTTTTTCCAAGAAAAAAACCACTATATTTGATATTTCAGAGTTTGAAATCAAAATATGAATTCAGTTGTCTTGTTCAAACTCAAGAAACATATACTCATAACTTGCATTTCACTATCTATAAAACACATTCCTATGACTACCTAAGTACAATCTTCTTAGGTCCAAAAGGATACCTTGTCAATCTACTAAACTAAATCAGGACTTAATGATCCTATATTATCACCGAATAAAACAAAAAACAAGGTCCAAATGACTCATCCAAATTGCTCTGTCGGTAGCAGAGGATTAAACAAATATCTTTCTAAGACTGAAAAGGAGAGTCCCCCATCTGAATTCATGTTCAATTAAGGTACCCTGCTATAAGACTAAGGATTTTTAGGATAATTGACCAACCCTAAAATTAAATTCTATATATACATTTGAGAAAGAAATGACATCAAAAGTACTTTTTACCTCCCGCGCCTTGTTCATAATTGGCATTAGACACAAATTCTCAATTCTTCATAACTGATTTTCCCAATCCATTAAGAGTTTGGAGTCTCCAAAAAATTGTAGGTGCTTTAATCCTCTTTTCATTATTCTTTTCAAAAACCATAAAGCATAAAATTCAGCTCGATCGTTGGTTCCTTTTCCAGTAGCATATTTCATTAAAAAGCAATGAGAAGAATCAAAGAAAAGTACAACCCTCGATCCACATATACTTGGGGTTCCTTCACAGGCTCCATCGAAGAAACCCCTATCCTTTTCTTGATATATGTGTGGCTCTTTTATAATTATGGGTTGTCTCTCCTTAGGAGATCTCCAACTTCCTTCCATAGCTAGCCTTATTTTATGTAATACTTGTATAGATGAAAGGATAACATCCTGAAATATTTTCTGATTCCTTGAAATCCAAATCCCATAAATGATACAACAAGGTAGTGCCTTAAAGTCTCCTATAGATATGTTAATTATCCAATCTAGTAGAAAATCGATCAAGGACATCTTGTCCCATTTGTTCTTTCCATATGTAACTTGTAGGACCTTATTCCAAACAAATTTGGTAAAGGAACAAGTCACAAACAAGGGATCCACATATTCCTCACTATTTTTATATAATATGCATCTACCTAGACCAAACTAGTTTCTATTTTTTCCATTATCCCAAGTTAAAATGTTGTTTTCCAAGGCCAACCATATAAAAATATTTGATTTCAAAGGGAAATCTAGTTTCCATACTACCTTCCACCACCATACCCTTTCAACATCTATGTCTTTTTCTAATATAGTTGAATAACCTAACTTAGTAGTATACTCCCCTATACCCAAGTTAAGTTGGGTATGCGTTATATTCTTTGCATGACTAGCGATAGTGTCTGCTACATTGCACCCGACACGCAGGAGGGTTTGGGGGCAGCACCCCCAATAATTTGTTTTACCTCAGAAAACGTGTCTCATTTTTCCTCATTTTTTGTGTCGCCTCGATTTTTGTGTCCATTGTTGGGCATTTTTTCAACACATGGTTTTTGCCAATTGTTTTCTATTTCTGGTTAAGGAATTAGCGTTGTTGACTAATCTAGGTCATTGGGTTAGGGTTTTGGATGTCATTGGATCCTATATGCATATTTTATTGTAAACAATCTATCACTATGAATAAATATATAATATATTTGTTTTCCCAGTTTGGGTTTCCAGAGGAAAAATATCTGTGTAATGTGTGTATTTGCAATTGTATCTTTTCTGTTCTTTTATTGAAAATCTATTTGCAATAAACTATTGTACAAGGTTAAAATCTACATTTGGTATCAACGCTTTGTTGGCTTCAGGGGGATGCCTTTGTGGTCAAGGGTTTGGCTCGAAACTGTGATAAGCCTCGTTACAGTGGGAGATCTGTGGTATTGATTTTCCAGGTGAAAAGAAATGGCAAGCAGTTCGAAAATGGAGATGGAGAAGTTTAAGGGGAAAAGTTTTGAGTTGTGGAAGATTAATATGGAATATATGTTGGTGGGAAAAGATCATTGGATCACGATGGATCCTAGTACTGCACCTACATTAAGTTCAATAGATGACTGGAAAAATTTGGATCGGAAGGCAAAGCGAATAATCCGATTCTGTCTCTTAGATTCAGTATTACTGAATGTGTCAGAGGAAGCTACAACCAAATATTTATGGGATAAGTTGGGGAAGTTGTATCAGTATAAGTCCCTAGTAAATAAACTATTCCTGAGAAAGAAGTTGTATAACCCGAGGATGAGAGATGGAGACTCGGTGGTAGAGAATTTGAATGCCTTCAATACTGTGGTAAGTCAGTTAGTGTCTGTTGAGATTAAAATTTCAGATGAAGATAAGTGTATCAGTTTACTATGCTCTTTACCAGACTCATGGGGTAGTCTGGTTGTGGCCATAGGTAGTAATACAAATTCTTTGAAGTTTGATGAAGTGGTCTCATCCTTGTTGTCGGAGGAGACGAGACGAAAGTGTAAATTCTAACCTTGTACAATATCTACTGCAAACTGATATTCAGAAAAGAACAGAAAAGATACAATGGCAAATACAAACATTACACAGAGATTTTTCACCTGGAAACCCAAACCGGGAAAACTAGCATATATTATATTGATACATTGTTTTACACTGTTTACAATACAATATACATATAGGAGCCAGGGGCATCCAAAACCCTAACCCAATGACATGGATTAGTCCAAAACCCTAATTCCTTAACCGGAAATAGAAAACCATCGGCAAAAAATCGTGTGCCGAAAAACCACCTAATATCACGTGGTCCCGGAAATATGTCGTCCCGGAAATATGTCGGCTCGGCGAAAATATGTCGGCCCGACAAAGAATATAACACACACCCAACATTCTCCCACTTGTTGTTTTCTTTGCACACAGGGGGTTACAGGGTTACATAGTCAACAATCCAGGGCAACAATGCCCATGGATCCCCTACACCAAGAGAACTTCTCAGTGCTCACAGATTTTGTTAATGAATCTGCAACATTCTTCAAAGTGTCCACCTTCATCAGTGATACTTTCTTTTCTTCTATCATGTCTCTCACAAAGTGATATTGAACATCAATGTGCTTTGT
>ML790528.1:169251-201509 GCA_009831015.1 Picea engelmannii | reverse complement strand
CCCCCTGAAGCCAATAAAGCTCTGATACCAAATGTAAATTCTAACCTTGTACAATATCTACTGCAAACTGATATTCAGAAAAGAACAGAAAAGATACAATGGCAAATACAAACATTACACAGATATTTTTCACCTGGAAACCCAAACCGGGAAAACCAGCATATATTATATTGATACATTGTTTTACACTGTTTACAATACAATATACATATAGGAGCCATCGACATCCAAAACCCTAACCCAATGACCTGGATTAGTCCAAAACCCTAATTCCTTAACCGGAAATAGAAAATCGTCGGCAAAAAACCATGTGCTGAAAAACCACCTAATATCACGTGGTCCCAGAAATATGTCGTCTCGAAAATATGTCGGCTCGTCAGTTTGATATCTTAAGGAACCTTCTCTCACACATATTAAGGTATTTGGCTATGATGCATATGTTCATGTTCCAAAGGAAAACATGAGTAAGCTAGATACGAAGGTTGGAAAGTGTATCTTTATTGGGTATAAAGATGGTCTCAAAGGTTATAAGATTTGGAACTCATAAACTAACAAGGTTGTGTATAGCCAAGATGTGGTATTTAGAGAAATGAAGGATGTTGTTAAATAGGAGATCCTACCAAGTAAGGAAGAAGCAAATAAAATAGAGTTTGATTTAAAGGACGATGAATTAGAATCTACATAAGAACATGAATCAAAAGAAGAATATCCTCATACTCAAGTATTTAGGAGATCGGTTCGAGAAAGAAAGCTACCATAAAGGTATATTCCATCTGATTTCCGTTCAAATTTTGCTTTGTCTATTACTAATGATGATCCTAGAACTATCAGGGAAGCAGTGGATTCAGAGGATGGAAAGCTCTGGAAAAAGGCCATGGATGAAAAAAAGGCAGTCTTGGATAATAATGAGGCTTGGGATCTAGTGGAGTTTTCGATTGGAAGAAATCCCATTGTCAAAAAATGGGTATTTAAAAAGAAACTGAATGAAAAAGGAAAAGTGGAGAAATAAAAATCTTGGTTAGTAGAAAAGGGTTATTCCGAAGTTGAGGGAATTGATTTTGGTGAGATTTTCTCTCCTGTTGCCAAGTTAACTTCTATAATATTTCTATTATCTATTGTTGTTGCATTTGATTTTGAAGTAGAATATACGGATGTGAAGACAGCATTCCTACATGGGGATATATAAGAAGAAATCTTTATGAAGTAGCCAGAAGGATTTATTGTGAAGGGGAAAAAGGAGCTGGTATGCAAGATGAAAAAGTCCATGTATGGTTTAAAATAATCACCAAGGATGTGGTATCAAAAATTTGATACTTATATGCTAGGACTTGGCTTCAAAAGAAGAAAAGAGGATCATTGTGTATATTTTAAATTACTTGGTAATCATTTGATTTATTTGGTCTTATATCTGGATGACATGTTGCTGATAGGAAACAACAAGGAGATTATCCAGGATATGAAAACTCAGTTGTCCTCTAAATTTGACATGAAGGACATCGGTGCTTCAAATTTCATTTTTGGCATGGAAATTAAAAGAGATTGGAAAAAGAGGAAACTTTGGTTAAATCAGAGAAAATATGTTGAGACAATATTGCAGAGGTTTAATATGCAAGAATGTAAACCGATCAAGGTCCCTATTCCTATTGGTGTAAATTTATCTGTGGATCAATGTCCCAAGACATAGGAAGAGGAGGAGGACATGTCTCGTGTTCCATATGAGAGTGCAGTTGGAAGTTTGATGTATGCAATGGTCTATACTAGACCAAACATTTCACATGTAGTGGGAGTTTTGAGCAGGTATATATCAAAACTAGGGAAGGAGCATTGGACAAGAGTAAAAAGGGTTTTCAAGTATTTGCATGGCACTGCTAGCTATGGATTTTTCTACCAAGGAAGACCAGGATTGGACAGAGTGTTGGACATACATGGCTTTGCATATGTATACTGGGCTGGAGATTTGGATCATAGGAGATCTACAAGTGGGTATGTGTTCAACATGTTTGGAGGAGCAATCAGTTGGATGAGCAAAACACAGGCTGTAGTGGCACTTTCAACTATATAATCCGAATACATGGCAATCGCTCATGCAAGTAAGAAAATAATATGATTACAAATATTGTGTTCAGGTACTGGATTGGTAAAACAAGCTATAAGGATAGATTGTGATATTCAGAGTGTAATTTTTCTGGCGAAGAACCCAACTTATCATTCAAAGACAAAGCATATTGATATTCAATATCACTTTGTGAGAGACATGGTTCATGAAAATAAAGTGTTGTTGATGAAGATGGAAACTTTGAAGAATGTTGCAAATTCATTAACAAAATATGTGATCACTGAGAAGTTATCTTGGTGTAGAGGATCCATGGGCATTTCTACCTTGGATTGTTGACTATGTAACCTTGTAACCCCCTGTATGGAAAGAAAACAACAAGTAGGAGAATGTTGGGTATGTGTTATATTCTTTGCATGAATAGTTATAGTGTCTGCTACATTGCATCGGGCATGTAGGGGGGTTTGAGGGGGGGCAACGCCCCCAAGATTTTTTTTTTCCTTGAGAAACGTGTCACATTTTTACCTTGTTTTTCGTGTTGCCTCGATTTTCATGTCCATTGTTGGGTGGTTTTTCGGCACATGGTTTTTGCCGATGGTTTTTTATTTCCGGTTAAGGAATTAGGGTTGTTGACTAATCCAGGCCATTGGGTTAGGGTTTTGGATGTTGTTGGCTCCTATATGTATATTGTATTGTAAACAATGTATCACTATGAATGAATATAGAATATGATGGTTTTCTCGGTTTGGGTTTCCAGGGGAAAAATATCTATGTAATGTGTGTATTTTCAATTGTATATTTTCTATTCTTTTATTGAAAATCTATTTGTAGTAAAATATTGTACAAGGTTAAAATCTACAAGTTCTTGGACAATTCAATTTGATCCTCTTCGTCTGAAAGTTTTATGGCACCATGTGTTAAAAGATTAACATATTGAACCCATTCCTCAACTAGATTACCTTGCAAATTTAATATATTTGTTGTGACCTAGCCTTGATACCACTCATTTTTTACAATTTGACAAACTTCCTCCCTTAAGAAATAAACCCCCTATTCATGCAAATCATACAACAAAGCTTTTGACAATCTATGTAAAATAACCAATACCCTATGTCTTCTATTGATAATACAAATTTCTTTAGAATTACACATTTTTTCCATTTTTATTCTTTGATAGCACATTGTAAAATTCCCTAGACTCACTTTTGGGCATATGCCACTGCAATTCAACCTTTGTATAGATTGTATTTTCGAAATTCTTTATCCTTGCTCATATATTCTCTGATACCATGAATAGTTGTTCCCAATAGGGCTCTGAAACCAATTGTAATATTATGCCCTGCACATGATAAAATTAGGCAATCCAAATAATATGTAGTCTCATGCATACCAAATAATAATATACACATGCACAATGTAATACCCTTGTTTCCCCCATCTTGTAAATATAACTATATCCTCCTAAAAGACCATGATCAGATTGATTATGTGTGGATGTTGGAATTGATGAACCTTTTGTTATATAAGGTAATGTATATATTTATGTTACTAAATAAAATGGAATTTGTTTCATCTCTGTTGAAGGGCTTTCCAATGTAGATCATGATGCATGAGAGAGATGGCGAGGGGAACCAATAATGTTTGATATGACCCCTACCAGACCAGTGCTCTCTTGGATTTAAATTGTTCAGAACTAGAACAATTATCTGACCTAGAGAATTTAATTACCAGTCAAGATGGTAGTTGTGAAGTCTTCCTCAAGAGTCAATGAGGAGATGGGCAGAGTACCCATCTAGAAACTTCATGATATGACCCACGAATTTGGGTAATGGACCCACAAAATCTTGCTAAGGAAGGCAAGAAAGGGAAGGAAAATCGTGGGCATAAGAGAGGATGTAGAGGAATGGGTTCAGTGACCATTTCTGAAGAGGGAGAGCATGTGGATCTGTCTAGTTCTAAAGAGAATCGAGAAACAAATATGTTTCTGGGTACATGAATTGTTGGACAATGTTTTTCTAATCAAGTTGATAAATGGAGTTGAAGAAATATGGAATGATTGAGTGAGAAATCACAACAACCTCCCTTTCTTTGTGGATAGAAAACTAATCTACTAGAATTCCTGTGGGAGGAGGAGAGTGACCTCCATCCCTAATTGTTGCTAAACAAAAGGAAGAATCTCTCTCAGGGCATCATGATCTAGCTAGGGGGTGGTCGGTTGTAAATATTTCCAGAAGTTGTTGTGCCTATGGTTGGGTGGAGAAGGGCATCCCTTTCAGCAGTTGCAACACTTTTTGGGTTCTAAATAAGTATATTTTTCCAAAATCCTCACAATGTTAATCTCAGAGATAATTATAGATTGTGTTTTAGAGAAAAATAAGTTCTTTTTATTGTTAAAAGCACCTTGAAAATTTAGATGTGAATGTGAAAATGTTTCAGTTGAATCCCATTTAACTTATCTCCTTACTTCTTGACTACTTGTGTGTTAAAATAAGACTTCTGGGTGAGAACACTAATGTTGATTTAGCATTACAGTTCTTTTTCTGTTATAGTGGGGACAATTAAATAGTTAGAACCTCTACAAGAAAAATATGAAAGGAGAGGGAGATTTATTTTTGCATATAAGTGTTCTATTTTAGTTTGTCCTCAAGCCTTATTACAAAAAACTTAGAGTATATCAAATCTGGGTTTGGACTTTAGGGAAACAACCCAAATATTTAAAAATGAAAAAAAAAATCATTATAAATAGGTAGTAAGGAAGAATAATTTGGAAATAAACATGACCCTTCCTACTTGAATCAAAATATAAAATACCTTTTGATTTCATTTGGGCATTAATAAACATTTATGCTAAACTTGCGTTAAATTCCTACAAATTTGGGAAGAATCCACATAATTGTGGTGGGCTATAATTTTGGGTAGAAATATACAAAAAAAATTACCATGGAGAAAATTCTTTGCCTTAAGACTATTTTCCTTAAATTTTGGGTAAGAAAAGTAAATCACCTTAAAAGGAGAAAATCTACTCCTTTACCGAGGAGGAGAGGAAAATTAGAAATATGAACTTAATTCCAAAATGTAGAAATTTCAAATTTCTTTATAAAGACTCGGAAATTATATTTCTTTTCCCTTATTTTCCTGTAAGATAAAATAATCCCATTTAAATTTTCCAAGTAATAAAACTGTGCAAGGCTATATATATATATATATATATATATATATATATTATTATTATTATCCTTCTGGAGAATAAAAAGATCTGAGACCAAAAGAAATATAATTTAATACTATTCAAATGTCGAAGTACACCAGGGAATAACCCATGATTAAATTCCTTAACCATCTCATGGACTTAGAGACTTCAGAGCTCCAAGATGTTTTGGGTGATGGAGCTCACGAGCTAAAATCGCCGAATTCCCGAACCTTTCCATGTACCAAAGTTGCATAAATATTAAATATAATCAATTGTATTATATTATATTTAATGTAATCAAATTAATGTAATTGATTATACTAAACCTTTATTGCAATTTATTATATTATAATCCAAAACAATCAATTGTATTTGTATCTGGACATAATACAAGTGGGACCCCTTCAAGGCTTCGGGACTTCGATACTTCAGGATGTTGAAGTGATGGCATTGTGATAACTCCCAAAGGCTTCTGGCCCGAAGTCTCCTTAGAAAAACATTTAATGGAAAAATTGTAATTCTTAAGTACAAAATTTAATAGGATTATGGTATTATAATATATCATAATATTATAAAATCCTCACGTGGATGAGATCAACCTTTTCCCAAATAATTAGATTATATACATTTTATAACTCAAGTGGGTGGGACTACTTCCGAGCTTCTAGATTTCAGGGCTCCATGATGTTTGAGGAATGGAGAGTGTGATTAATATCCGAAGTAGTTGACCTAGATATTCTGCCCCTTTCCAATATTAAAATACAATATTGAGAATTTATTTAACCTGGGTGTGATTCTCAAGGAGGTGTACTCTAATATAATATATTATAGTAATAAAAGTTTATTATAATATTTTCACATGTATGAGGTGAATCCTTTTCCCTTTTTAAAATTAATATTTAATGCATAACATGTATAAGTGTGGACCCCTTCGAGACGAATTCGAGACTTAGGGAGTTCGGGATTTCGAGACTCTGGGATGTTTGGGGTGATCAAGTAGATGAGCTAAAATGGCCGAAGGTCCAAACCTACTTTCTGTGTTCCAATGTTATAATAAATATTAAATGTAATTAATTATATTATATGGTAATATAATTAATTATATTTGCATCAAGGTATGATAAAGTGGGACCCTCTTTGGATCTTAGACATTCGGAGTTTTTTGGGTATGTCCATAATAGGGTGGAGAGAAATTATGCCGAAGTCCATAAATTTAGTACGTTAATTGATTTTAATAACCCAAAGTGTAATCAATGATAATTAATTATATTATAATGTAATTCATTAGGATTATATTATAATATAATTTATTAAAAACTAATTAGTAACATGATTTGATTTTGGAGTTAATGTGATGGGGCTTTAATATAATAATTAACACTAATCCATCTCGAAATGTTGGATTTCCAAGGAAAGAGAGAAGTAATCCTTGGTTTAACTAAAACAGTAATTGAGGCCAAGTAAAAACAAAATTTACAAGGTTAATTAATCTTAATGAAGATTAATTATCCCTAATAGGGATTAAATAAATTATTAATAAAGAAAGAGCAGGAATTTATTATAATAATGATTAATTAATTTGATAGGAATATAAGATCTAGACAAGTGTCAATCTTTGGCTGAGCAAGTCCTTGTATGTTATGATGATATGACATGTCAGAGAAAACCTACGTGTCAATGTGGGAATGGACATGGAATAAGTGTGGGACCCTCATCAAGCTTAGACTATGTGTTAAGAGTGAACAATGATAAATCGTTAGACCCGAGGGTGGACACCTCTCCACCCTAGATTCTGGAGGGGAAAAGTCCTATGGAGATTGGAAATTTAGGAGGTTTTGGGGTTGTATGAAACTAATAGAGGGCCAAAGGCCTGAAGCCATGAAAGATCGGTAGGAACTTTCCCTGTGACCTCGTCCTCTGGTGGCCACATCACTGACAGAAGATGACGATTTCAGTCGCGTTAGTGCTATGTCGACTGGTATGAAGGAAGGAGAGTCACGTGGGTGCCACGTGGCGAGGGGGTCACCTTTGGCCAATGACGCCCCAAAATTTTTAGAAATCCATAACCATCAATCTAGAACTCGGATCAGGACAAATTTGTATTCGTTGGAAAACCCTCATTGAATCGAAGACGATGTAATCCTAGTTACAGGGATTCAAGATGAATTGAGAAAAGAGAAAAAATTATACTGCATCCCTCAAAAGGGTACCTATGGGTCGAGTGTGTGACATAGTGGTATCATAGCATGCAACAACACTTGACCTACTTGGGCTCATGAACGAGTTGAATAAAATTTTATTAGAGAACTTTTAAGAGGTAACACTCTATCTTACCCCATCCTTAACAACTTATTTAAAATCTATTACTGAATAAAGGAATGAAACTTTTGTTTTTGTTACATGTGTTTATAAATATGATATGTGTGTTGCTAATGTTTCTAAATAATGAAGCTGATTTCACCTTGCAAATAACATTTGTTGTTCATAAACTAGTAGATAATTAACTAACATAAAATGTTTTATCAGCACTCAAATAGTCAGTGGACAACAAAGAAAACTACAACGTAAAGAATGGTGTCATACCATGATTTGGGGGAAATCTCCTACAGTAGAGAAGAAGAATCTAATGAGAGGAGGGTGGTGGAAACCCCTCCAGACTTAGATGAAATAGTAAGAAGCCTTATGGAAGAATTACAAAGTTGTAAGGTAGACAATGAAAGGATGATAAAAGAACAGAATTTTTTTTTTGAAATTAATGCAATCCTACTACAAAGCCTATAAGATATACAAAGGAAACTACAACATGGGCCATCAACCAGTAATGTGGATAAACATCATACTAAGAAAACCCAAAGTCCACCTGAGATACAAAAGCATGGTCCTGAAAGCAACCACACAAGGAGAAGCACTTCAAAGAAGGCCCAAAATGGATCCAAGAGGCATACTAATGCCAAGGATTCAACTGAAGAATCCTCTAGTGAGAAAAATGACAACTCCAAGGAGTTGTCTAGTAGTGCGACTAGTTCACATTCTTAGAGGAGAAGAAAGAGGAGGAAACATTCCGAGAGCCATGAACCTGAAGAGTTTAAGAAAGCCAAACCACCCACTTTCGATGGATAAATTAAAAGGGGGAAGAAGTATAAGTTTGGATACTTGGATTGAAGAAGTACTTTAGAGTCCATGACTACTATTAAAAATTAAAGGCTCGAATAGCCATTTTCAACTTGAATGGAAAGGCCTCCATTTGGTGGGAGGACCTTAGAAATGTGAAATGAATTCATGAGAAGAATTTGTCATGGAAAAAATTTGAGAAATACTTTAATAGGAAGTACCTATCTGAAAGATACTATGATGAGAAGACCAAGGAGTTCTATGAACTCAAGCTAGGACAACTCACAATAGATGAATATAACAACAAATTCCTTGAGCTGATGAGGTATGTGCCCTACATAAAGGATGAAAAGGTAAAGATGAAATGATTTATTAATGGACTGCCTTAGTCCTTCCATGAAAAAATTGAGTTTGATGAACCTAAGACTTTAAAAGACAATATTCGAAAGGCAAGGTACTACTATGAGAAATTCAAGAATAAGGAAAAACCTCATAAGGATTGGAAGAAGAAAAGTAAATTGGGATTCAATAAGAAGGGGTTTAAATCCTCAAGATTTAAGAATCACAAGAAAATCTCTAAGATGAGCCTTCCTACTAAAAGTGTGTATCAACAAAATTTTCCATCTCAGAGTGGTAATAAACCATTTGGATGAACCCCAGGAAAGACTGATAATAAAAAGAGAGAACCCTTGAAATGTTGGGGTTGTGGAGAATAAAATTTGTTGAGGGATTGCCCACATAGGAAATAAGACAGTAGGAGGGTCTACAACATCTAGGAGGCTACCACAGTCAATTAACAGAGGTCATACCAGCATGCCAATTCATTATGAATGGATTTTCCACCCAAGTGACCCTAAACATGCTTCCTTTAGGATCTTATGACTTGTTGATTGGCATGGTCTTGTTGGATGCCCATAAAGCCAAGTTGGACTGTTATAATAAAACTTTGGAGTGTGAAGATGAGAAAGGGAGGAAAATAAACCTACAAGGAATTCAAAAGTCTGTCTCAGTGAGACAAATATCAACCCTTCAAGTGAAGAAGTATTTCAGAAAATGATGTCCTTTGTATGCAATACAAGCGTTGAACTCTATTGAGGACAATAAACCAAGCCTAGAGGACCATCCTATATTAAGAGAGTATAAATATGTGTTTCCAGAAGAGGTACCACGTCTACCTCCAGGAAGAGACATTGATTTTTTAATAGAACTTGTACCCGGATAGATGCCAATGTCTAGAGCACCCTATAGAATGAGTACACCAGAGCTAGTTTAGCTCAAACTACATGCTCAGGTTATGCATATACTATAGAAAACTCAACAATATGACCATTAAAAATAAGTATCCCTTTCCAAGAATTGATGACTTGTTTGACCAATTAAGGGGCACTACAATTTTCTCCAAGATTGACTTGAGGTCTGTATACCATAAAGTTTTAATTAAGGATGAATACATCCACAAAACAACCTTTAGAACAAGGTATGTGCACTATGAATTTGTGGTGGTGCCATTTGGGCTTATCAATGCACCAAACGACCTTTATGTGCTTAATGAATAATGTGCTCAACAAGTTCTTAGACATATTTGTGTTGGTTTCCATTGATGATATCCTAATCTATTCTAAGAGTAGGGAAGAGCATGAAGAGAATCTCAATTTAGTGCTTCAAGTGCTGAGAGAACACCGGATCTATGCAAATTTTAGTAAGTGTGACTTCTTCCAAACAAAATTCCATTACTTAGGCCATGTTATCTCTAAAGAAAGAGTGGCAGCTGATCCTGACAAGATCAAATCCATTATGGATTGGCCTACCCAAAAGTATGTCTCTGATACATATCCTTTATGGGCATAGAAGGATACTATAGAAGGTTCATAAATGGGTTTCCCAAGATTGGTTATCCAATCACCTCCCTTCAGAAAAAAGGAGTTAAATTTATTTGGACAATAGAGTGTGAAGATATTTTTCAGCAGCTGAAACACCTTTTAACCAATGCTCCTGTGCTAAAAATATCATACCCAAACACGGATTTCCTTGTGTGTACATATGCCTAGAAGGAAGGAATCAAAGGAGTCCTTATGCAAGAAGGGCACGTGATTTGGTACGAGTCCAGAAAATTGAATGAGCATGAAATCAATTATGTGAAACATGATTTGGAATTGGCTTCCATAGTACATGCTTTAAAAATGTGTAGGCATTACCTCCTACGAAGAATATTTGTACTTATGACAGACCATAGAGGGTTGAGATATTTGTTCGACCAACCCAAACTCAATGCTAGACAAGCTAGGTGGATGGATCTCCTTAGTGAGTTTGATTTCTAAATCAAACATATTAAAGGAAAATAAAATAGCATGGTTGATTCCCTTAGTAGAAGTATAAAAGTGATTCACTTGGCATTTGTAAGCACCTGTGCACCAGACATCAAGGAAAGAGTAAGAAGTGCACCGAACTAGATGCATTTTTCAAAACTGTGAAATCATACCTAGAGAAGGAGCCCACCGGGATGAAGTATGAGGGATATTGATTGTTAAATGATGGCCTGCTAACTTACAAAGGTAGGTTGTATATTCCAGATTGTGACTACTTGAAGAGGTTCATAATGGATGAACTACATAAAATACCATATACTGGTCATCCTGGTTATCAGAAAATGATCACCGCCATTAAGAAATTGTTTTATTGGCCCAGATTGAAAAATGACATAGTTGATTAATTAGCTAAATGTCTAGAATGTCAGCAGGTTCAAGTGGAGAACTGACATCCAACAGGGTTTTTGCATCCCCTACCAATTCCAGAATGGAAATGGGAAACCATCTCCATGGATTTCATCACAGGATTTCCTAAATCAACCAAGCATAATGATGCTATTATGGTAGTTGTGGAAAAGTTGAGCAAGGATTCTCACTTTATCCTCGTAAATTCAACTTGCAAGGCAATATATATTGGCAATATTTTCATGAAATAAATATTTAGACTGCATGGCATGCCCAAGGAAATCATATCAGACAAAGATACAAAATTTACTTCAAATTTTTGGAAATATATGTTTGTTGGTTTTCAAACTAAATTGCTATTTAGCATAGCCCATCATCCTCAAACTGATGGACATACATATAGGGGAAACCAAGTGTTAGAGGACATGTTAAGGATGCATGTGATGCATCAACCTACGAAATTGGAAGAATACCTACCCCTGGTAGAGTTTGCCTACAACAATGGCTATCATGAGTCATTAAAGATGATCCCTTTTGAGGCTCTCTATGGTAGACAATGCAATATTCCAATCAGCTGGAATAACACAGTAGATAGATTTACACTCGTGCTATATATGCTAAAATAAATGGAATAATAAGTAGTTCAAATAAAACAGAATCTAAATATAGCTCAGGATAGACAAAAAAACTATGCAGACAGAAAAAGGACTGCTAGAGAGTTCAAAGCATGGGATCATTTGTATCTCCGAGTTAGGCCTAGAAAGGTTCCTTAAAAATGGAAACTTGTGCCAAGATGGCACCTCAGTTTTGTGGACCCTTTGAAATTTTGGACAGAGTGGGACCTGTAGCATATATACTAGCACTCCCTCCCACAGTGAAGGAACACAATGTTTTCCATGTTTTGATACTGAAGAAATAAGTACATGATTCTAATCATATAATTGATTGGTCTGTGATTCAGGTGGAACCAGAGGGAGAATTCCTACCATGGACATAATGTATAATAGACAGGAAAGAAATCCTGCTCAGGAACAAAACCATTGCACTGGTCAAGGTGCAGTGGAAACACTTTGGTCCAAATGAAGCTACATGGGAAATGGAGGATGCCATGAAACATGCATACCCATTTTTGTTCACTACTATACATAAGGAGCACAACGACAGGTAGAACACCGATGGAAATGTTCCTTTAAGGGGGAGGGGATTGTAATACCCATGTTTTCCCCAACTTTTAAATATAACTATATCCTGCTAAAAAACTATGGGCATACTGATTATGTGTGGATGTTGCAATTGATGAACCTTTTGTTATAGAAGGTAATATATATATATTTATGTTACTAAATAAAATGGAATTTGTTTCATAACTGTTGAAGGGGTTGCCAATGTAGATCATGATGCATGAGATAGATGGTGAGGGGAACCAATAATGGTAATTAAATTCTCTGGTTCAAACCCAAAAAATTTCTCTGAACCAGAGAATTTAATTACCAGTCAAGTTGGTAGTTAGGAAGTCTTCCTCAAGAGTCAATGAGGATATGGACATAGTACCCATCTGTAAACTTCCTGATATGACCCACGAATTTGGGTAAGGGACCCACAAAATGTTGTCGAGGAAGGAAAGAAAAGGAAGGAAAATCGTGGGAAGAAGAGAGGATGTAGAGGAATGGGTCTCGTGACCATTTCTGAAGAGGGAGAGCATGTGCAACTCTCTGGTTTTGAAGAGAAATAAGAAACAAATATGTTTATGGGTATAGAAATTGCTAGGCAACGTTTTTCTAATCAAGCCGATAAACAGAGCCGCAGAAATATGGAGTGATTGAGTGAGAAATCACAACAACCTCCCTTTCTTGGTTGATAGAAAACTATTTTTTCAGAATTCCTATGGGAGGAGGAGAGTGACCTTCATCCTTAGTTGTTGCTGAATAGAAGGAATAATCTCTCTCAGGGCATCATGATCTAGCTAGGGGGTGGCGAGTGGTAAATATTTCTAGAAGCTGTTGTGCCTATGGTTGGGTGGAGAAGGGCATCCCTTTAAACAATTGTACCACTTTATGGGTTCTAGATAAGTATATTTTTCCAAAATCCTCACAATGTTAATCTTAGAGATAATTATAGACTATGTTTTAGAGAAATATAAGTTCATTTTCCTATTAAAATCACCTTGAAAATTTAGGTGTGAATGTAAAAATGTTTCATTTGAATCCCATTTTACTTATCTCCTTACTTCTTGACTACCTGTGTATTAAACTAAGAATTTTGGGTGAGAACACTAATGTTGATTTAACATTACAGTCCATTTTATGTTATAGTGGGGACAATTAAATAGTTAGAACCTCTACAGGAAAAATCTAAAAGGAGAGAGAGATTTATTTATGCATATAAGTGTTCTATTTTAGTTTTCCCTCAATCCTTATTACAAAAAACTTAGAGTATATCAAATTTGGGTTTGGAATTTAGGGAAACAACCCAAATATTTAAAAATGAAAAAAACATTATAAATAGGTAGTAATGAAGAATAACTTGGAAATAAACATGACCCTTCCTACTTGAATCAAAATAAAAAATCCCTTTTGATTTCATTTGGGCATTAATAAACATTTATGCTAAACTTATGTTAAATTCCTATAAATTTGGGAAGAATCCCCATAATTGTGGTGGGCTGTAATTTTGGGTAGAAATATAAAAAAAATTACTATGGAGGAAATTCTTTGCCTTAAAACTAATTTTCTTAAATTTTGGGTAAGAAAAGTAAATCACAGTAAAAGGAGCAAATCTACTCCTTTATGTAAGAGGAGAGGAAAATTAGAAATATGTAAGAGAAAATAACCCCATTTAAATTTTCCAGTAATAAAACCAAGTAAGGGTTAACGTTCCTAGATAATAAAAGGGCCCGAGGCCAAAATAAATATAATTTAATACTATTCAAATGTCAAAGTACACCAGGGAATAACCCATGATTAAATGCCTTAACCATCTCGTGGACTTTGGGACTTCAGAGCTCCGAGATGTTTGGGGTGATGGAACTCACGAGCTAAAATCATTGAATTCCTAAATTCTACCTTTCCCTGTACCAAAGTTGCATAAATATTAAATATATCAATTGTATTATATTATATTTAATGTGATCAAATTAATGTGATTGATTATAATAAACCTTTATTGCAATTTATTATATTATAATCCAAAATAATCAATTGTATTTGTATCTCGACATAATACAAGTGGTACCCGGAACTTTGGGACTTCGGGATGTTGAAGTGACGACGTTGTGATAACTCTCGAAGGCTTGTGGTCTGGAGTCTCCTTAGGAAAAGGTTTAATGGAAAAATTGTAATTATATTATAATACAATTAATTAAAAACTAATTAGTAATATGATTTGATTTTGGAGTTAATGTGATGGGGATTTAATATAATAATTAACACTAATCTATCTCGAAATGTTGTATTTCCAAGCAAAGAGGGAAGTAATCCTTGGATTAGTTGAACTGGTAATTTAGGCCAAGTAAAAACATAATTTACGGGGTTAATTAATTTTAATGAAGATTAATTATCCCTAATAGGGATTAAATAAATGATTAATAAAGAAAGAAAGGGAATTTATTATGATAATGATTAATTAATTTAATAGGCCTATAAGAACTAGACAAATTCCAACCTCTGGCTGGGCGAGTCCTTGTATGTTATGATGATATGGCATGTCAGAGAAAACCCACGTGTCAACACGGGACTAGATGTGGAATACATGTGGCACCCTCGTCGAGCATAGGCTATGTATTAAGAGTGAACAAACCTAAATCGTTAGACCTGAGGGTGGACACCTCTCCACCCTAGATTCTTGAGGGGAAAATTCCTCCAGATTTCGGAATTTTGAGAGGTTTTGGGGTTGTATGAAACTGATAGAGGGTCGAAGGCCTGAAGCTGCGAAAGCTCGGTAGGAACTTTCCTTGTGACCCCATCCTTCGATCGCCACGTCACTGATAGAATATGATGAATTCGATTATGTTAGTGCTACATCTACTGATACGAATGAAGTAGAGCCACACGGCGAGGGGGTGGCCTTTGGCCAATGATGCCCCAAAATTTTTAGAAAGCCATAACTATCAATCCATAAATCAGATATGGAAAAATTTGTAGTCATTTGAAAACCCTTGTCGAATCAAAGTCGATGTAATCCTAGTTACAGGGATTCGAGATGAATTGAGAAAAGAAAAAAAAATTGTATTGCATCCCTCAAAAGGGTACTTAGGGGTCTGGTGCATGACACACAATCTAATAGAATTCAACTTATAAAAGACATTATGCACACTATGCACATCATAACATAATATAATAATAACACTTATCTTTTATAGAACCACCAACTAGCTACAAACCTAACATGTTCCACCCAACTATAGACACTATAGTTCTATCTCTCTCAAGAGCAGGTCACCCTTGAGATGGGGCTATGAATACACTAGGGAAAATTCTACCTAATCCAACTAAGGTCTCACAGTTAGCACAAGTAATGTCTAGGCTAAGGTACAAAACTCCAGTAATTCCAACCTACAACCTCTCATTCCCCATAAAACTACACAACTCAAGGAAGTGTACCCCATTTTCTACTCTGTAGTCCTTCATGCTATCCCACTTGCCTTCAAGGGCTCCAGTATAGGTCAAGCAAGCGTTCTTAGAGTCATGGCTCCAAGAACTCCAACAACTATAATGGATTCTCTAGGCACCCTCTAGGCCTCACAACTAAGGAACCCTATCCCAAACAATTATCCCTCTAGGGCTCCAGCCTTCCCCAAGGAAACCCAATGATACTTTTTCACCCAATTCCACCTAGGATTCTTAGGGTTCACAAATAAATGGGGTTACAATGGCTCACTATATTACACCCCATATCTCTGAGCAAGAATAGGAAAGTACAATACTTAGAATGGTAGGATGATGAATGATTGGTGGATTTCTCACTCAGCCTTGTGTGTTAGCTTTAGTGGAATAAAATGGGCGGCCTTTTTAATTTATCTACCACTACTATGATGAAATAATGCTAATTCATTATTTTTGGAAACTTGGTAATGAAATCAATAGTGACAACTTCTCATTTCCATCCAAGAATGGGATATGTTGTAGAAATCCAATTGAATGTCTATGCTCAACCTGTTTGACAACACAGGTATTCCAACAAAGAATGAACACCTTCAGTAACCATTCACATAACCAAATGAAATATCAACACACTGATGTTTTCACGTGGTAAATCCCCTACGGGGAAACATCCACGACCCCAGCCAACACGACCACTTGGAGAAGTTTATTAATGCAAAAGAAAAAGATTACAGAGAGATTTTACAAGATATTTTATCACAATCGATCATCGACAAATGAACCTCCATGATCTTTAAATAGAGATCATGGACCAATCGGGTGTTAAGCCACATATCAATGGCCGTTAAGATCGAGGAGAATATGAACCATCATATCACTCTATGTTGAGAACATATCGCGATCATTAGATTTCCTAACTACAAATGCATACTAATGCATACTAAAGAAACACACTTTTACCTAATGACACATTAGACCAAGTAGATCTTAACTAATTCTTAAGTGTCTAAATATCCTAACATCCCCCCTTAAGAACAACTTGGGATAGGATTGAAGGATTTACTTTAGTGACACAATAGGAGAAGGAAGGAGGCATTAGAGCCTATCCCCCCTTAATGACAACTTCTTGAACTCCTAACATAGATCGAAGTTTGGAAAACTTCTTTTCTGTAAGAGACTTTGTGAAAATGTCTGCAACTTGATCTTCTGTAGGGAAAAAGAGGACTTCAATAACTTGATCATGAATGAACTTTCTGATGAAATGAATGTGTAGCTCGATGTGCTGATGTTGAACTGGGTCTTTGGTGAGCTTGATGGCACTCTGATTTTCGCACCAAAGGTTGGTTGAATGTTGCTACTAAAATCCACACTATGAAAGGATTTGTCAAAGCCATAAGGCTTCCTGACTTGCATTTACCGTTGCTTGGTACTCTGCTTCTACTGAAGAAAGTGAAATAGCTTGTTGTTTCTTACAGACCCAAGTGATAGGTCCTGAACCAAGGCTGAAAACATAACCTGCAGTAGACTTCCGATCATTAGGGTCGTCGACCCAATCTAAATTAGTGAAACCAACCAATAAAGGAGTCCCCCCTGAATTGTAATGTATCCCGAAATGAACTGTACCATAGACATAGTGAAGTATCATTTTAGCTACTTTCCAATGGCTTTCATGGGGTGTTTTCATATACCCGACAAAAATACCAACAACAAAGTAAATATCAAGATGGGTATGAGTCAAGTATAAGAGGCTACCAACTAATTGATGGTACAAGGTGGCATCAAATTTGGGAGAAGTACAGGTGGTAGTAAGATTGACTCCAGACTGGAAGGGAGAAGGGGCTGGTTTACAATCATCCATGTGAAAGCAATGAAGAAGGTCAAAAGAATACTTATACTGGGAAAGAAAAAATCCTTCATTGGTTTGCAAAACTTGGAGGCCAAGGAAATAGTGCAAAAAGCCTAAGTCTGTCATTTCAAATTTCTTCTTAAGGCTAGTTTTCACATGGTTTAAAAGTTTTGAGTCACTAATAGTAAGGATAAGTTCATCAACATAAAGGAAAAGGATTATGAGATGGATTCCTAATTTCTTGGTATAGACATTAGGATCATAATGGCATCTAGAGAATCCAGTGTCAATAAGAAAGATGTCCATTTTGGCATACCAAGCTCATGGATCTTGATTAAGACCATAAAAAGATTTCTTAAGATGACAAACAAGGCTAGAGTCATTCTGGACATAGCCAAGAGGTTGTTCCATGTATATTTCTTCTTGCAAATCTCCATGCAAGAAAGCGTATTTAACATCTATCTAATGGACCTCCCATTTATGTGAGGCAGCAAGGGCAAAAACAAGGTGGATGGAATTCATTTTGGCTACAGTGGAAAAGGTTTGATTATAGTCAATTCCTTCAACTTGGGAAAATCCTTTAGAAACTAACCAAACTTTGTGTCTTTCAACACTTCCATCTAACACATACTTAGTTCTGTAGACCCATTTACGTATGAAAAGTTTTCTTCCTTTTGGAAGAGGTACAAGATCCCAAGTATCATTTTCCATTAAAGAACAATACTCTTCATTCATTGCTGTATCCCAATCTGAATGACCTAAAGCTTCTACAAATGTCTCTGGATCATGAGTCTCTGAAACTTGAGCCAAAAGAGAAGAGGCTTGCTGGAACTGTGAACGTGTTCGACGCTGATATGAAGGATCACCGACAAGACCACCAACTACTTCTTGTGTTGAACGGACAAATCTTGGAAGCGGTGGAACTGGTGTTGGTTCAGGTTCAAAGGAATCATCTGGAGGAAGGTGATCAGGCAGAGGTGGATTTTCATCCTCACTGTCATCATCTAAAGAAGAAGCCAGAATAGGAACAGAAGAAGGCACAAACGTCGAAGATGGCTTGCAGGTCGAAGAAGGCACAATCGTCGAATTAGGCTCACAGGCTAATATATTTTCATCAAATTTAACATCTCTTCTAATAATAATTTCATTACAATGTGGTTGAAGAAGTTTATAACCTTTGACATCTTTAGAATAAACAACAAATATACACTTCTCACTTTTAGGCTGCAATGCTTTCCTTTTCTCATCAGGAATGTGAGCCCATGCTATACTGCCAAATACACGAAAGTCACTTACATCTGGTTTAGTTTTAGTCCAAGCTTCTTCCGGTGTTATATTCTTAAGAGCCTTTGTGGGAGTGCGATTGACTATGTAATTTTCATAGTTGATTGCTTCCTTCCAATACTTTAGACTTAATCCCTTAGATTGGATCATACAATTAGCCATTTCTTTTAATGCACGATTCTTTCTCTCAACAACACCATTTTGTTGTGGTGTATATGGAACAATGTGTTGAATTTGGATGCCATGTGTAGTGCAATAACTTGTAAAATTATTGTTCACATATTCGCCTCCATTATCTATTCTTAAGTTTTGAATTTGATGTCCATATTACTTTTCTACAAGGGTCTTTTAGGCCAAGAAATTGTCAAAAACTTCACTCTTAAGTTTTATGAAGTAAACCCAAGTACGTCTGGAAAATTCATCAATGAAATTTAATAAATACTTGCACCCAGAAAAAGAAGGAGAAGAAAGTGGACCACACAAATCACTGTGAACAAGCTACAAAGGGCCCCAGGCATGCCAAGATGCACGCTTGTCAAAACTGTCCCGATAATGTTTTTCAAGAACACAACCGACACAAACACCATCTCTACATGAAACAGGAGGAAGACCAATCACCATCTGTTGATTACGTAGTGGTTTCAATGAGCAATATTTTAGATGACCAAACCACTCATGCCAAAGTTTTCTCAAGTCATCGCTATGAGCAACAAAAATTGATGAAAAAGATGATGACCCAAAGTTGTCAAACTTGTACAACCTGCTAATATCATCAACAATTTCAGTTGCAAGAACATGCTTAGGATCTTTTAGATCCTTGATTACAACTTGGTGAGGTGAAAACTCCACGGTTTTACCTTCACCTGAATGAGTGATTTGATATACCGATAGAAGGTTACAAGAAAGACTTGGAACACATAATACATCATTGAAATGACCATTATCTACTTGAACTGTTCCAGATCCTACAACACTAAGATATCTATCATCACCAACAAATATTTTCTTGGTGTGACATTCATTTAAAGAAGAAAATATGTCTTTATCCTTGGCCATATTATAAGATGCTCCAGAATCAATAAGCCACTCATCAGAAGAAGAAGTAGAAGTTGTATTGAAGGAGAAACCAGAAGTAGAAAGTGCATGTCTAGAAGAAGAAGAAGCATAATCAATATTTATGTTGTGCTTCTTCATCGTTGCTTCTAAAACTATTATCTTCTTGAAACATTTTGACTCATCATGGACATCTTTATCACAAAATTTGCAATGTTTGTCATCTTCTTATTTTTATATTTTTCTCCTTTGTCACCATTAGGAGCTAAAGTTGTCTGAGTGGGTTTGGGACCCTTATGTTGCTTGTTGTTGTAGTGAGGATGTTGCTTCTTAGGATACTTGGGATACTTGGGTTTATCTTTCTGCTCGGCAACTAAGTCTTTGTTGGAGGTACTTGTAGTGTTGATCACTCCAAGTTGTACAAGCTTATTTTCCTCTCTAATCAAAGCAACACAAAAGGACTCAAGAGTGGGTTCTTGATAATCTTTCCCTAGATCCTCTCTCATGGAATAAAAGGTAGATACAAACACATAATATGCACTACCTAGCTTATAAAGAATAAGATAGATGCAACGCTCTTCCTCCATTTTTATCTCACATTCTTCACATAAAATTCTAAGCGTTTTAAACTTAGATAGATAGTCTCCAAGGAAAGAAAAATCACTTGGAATTAAGGTCAGTACTTGATTTTCTAACTGTTGTGCTCGAATAATATTGAGTTTACCAAAAACAAATTCAATCTTTTCCCAAGCTTCTTCGGGAACCTTAAATCAGGAGAGATGGACATTCTGATTAGTCCACGTGCTTCATCACTCCTATAAGCCCATTTGACTTTCTTATCATCATCAATGGGTGATTTTTCCTTTCCCATGGTAATCTAGTACAAGCCTTTACTTCTTAATAAATCTTCCATATGAGATTTCCATTGGAAGTAGTTGGTGCTGGTAAGCAAGAGATTACTTGTAGAATCCATATTAAATATGTAGATAATATGGATTTAAAAACTGAAACTGGTGATCTGGATGGAAATATATCTAAAAGTTATGCGGTTTTAAAAAAACGACACTAAAAACAGACTTAGGATGTGAGAGTTATGCCCTTTAAAAAAAAAACATAAATGGTAACCAAAGGACCACGTGATAGTGTAAGTTTCTTTATGAAGTGACCCAATTTTATAAAGAGAAGTGGGGATCACTTTTACAATGAAGTTACTTTATAAAAGAAAAGTTGCATGCAAAATAAATAACTCTAAAATAAATATTAAAGCTACTTTAGTGATTCACTTTTATACTTGAAGTGAAATACACTTTACAATTTTAGCATGAATTTTTTCAAAAAAAAAGTAACAAAAGAGAGACTTGAACTCAAGACCTCTTACTTAATAAGGCAAATTTTAACCAAATGGTATAGAAAAACATATTGTATTGTTTAGAAAGAGGATTGTTGTTGTTGTTTTTGAAGATGTCCTTGGAGAGCGTGCTAAAAAAAACTCTTTTCACACAAGAAAAAAATTACGATTCTCGATGACAAGAAGGGTTAGATCTCGGTTAGCTTATTTGGAAGATGCACTTTTTCCTATCTGTTTCTGATTTTCCGAGATCGCACAGGGCGTGGGGAAAAACACATATGCAGATATAAAAGAGTAGCAACCCAGAAACAAATAATATAAAACCAAAATAATACTCTGCAAAATTTTTTAAAATGCATATTCAGGCTTTATACCTCCGGATCTGACTGAAATGGCTGTATCTTAGGAAAACATAAACCTTTTAGAGTGAAAAAAAAAGTGTTTCTAACTGAAACTAGCGCTCTGTATGCAATGGAATAGTCTTCTCAGCCTAGAAATGTACATAAATGACAGAAAATGGATATGAGGAAACTTGGCTTCACGATCTCAATCTACAACAAGAGTGGGTCTTCAAACAGGTTCTGATACCATGTTCGACAACACAGGTATTCAAACAGAGTACAAAAACATTCAGTAACCACTCACATAACCAAATCAAATATCAACACACAGATATTTTCACATGGTAAAACCCCTATGGAGAAACATCCATGACCCCAGCCAACGCGGCTAGTTGGAGCAGTTTATTAAGGAAAAAGAAAAAGATTACAGAGATATTTTACAAGAGATTTTATGCAATCGATCATCGAAAAATTACCCTCCATTCTCTTTAAATAGATATCATGGAACAATCGAGTGTTAAGCCATGGATCAATGGCTGTTAATATCGAGGAGAATATGAACCGTCATATCAGTCTATGTCGGGAACATATCGTGACCGTTGGATTTCCTAACTACAATTGCATACTAATGCATACTAAAGAAACACACTTTTACTTAATGACAGATTAGACCAAGTAGATCTTAACTAACTCCTAAGTGTCTAAATATCCTAACACAACCCTTATCTTTTGACACTAAACATTCGGTGATATAATCAACCACATATTTCTTCATGAATATTGTCCTCTTGCAACTGGAATTGTTTTATGATATCCTAGGTGTCTAACATAGGGTACATTGTGCATATTTTTCAACACTAAGTATATTATCTCTTGAGATTTGGGGACATATAACTTACCCCTTTACATAAGGACTCCATATTTTTTCATCTCATAATCCTTAAATTTATGTTCCAATTTACCTTACTATAATGATTCCTTTACTTGCAAATAGTCTTGATCTGAGTTTGTAGATCCCAAAATTCTACGTTTTAAATCATATAATGACATACTTATGGTTGTAGCATACATCTCATACACTCTCCTACTGAGTGCATCAACCACTTTATTTTCCTTTCCCTTGATATGTTTTATATCAAAATCATACTCACTAAGGAATTCTAACCATCTAATTTGTATGGCATTTAATGTTGTTTATCCAAACAAATATTTCAAACCACTATGGCCTGTCCTCAACTCAAAGTTTTTACCCATGAGATCATGTCTACACATATTTATGGTATGGAATATGGTTTCCAACTCTAAGTCATGTGTGGCATAGTTCCTCTCATGCTCTTTCAACTTCCTTGACTCATAACATACCACATGCCCATTTTGTGTAAGGACTCAACCAATCCCTTGCATGAATCGATGCACACAATGAATTCCTCCTCTAGATCAGAAATATTCAATATTGTTTCACTTGTTAATAAATAATTCAAGTGACGAAATATTTATTCACATTCAAAGTTCCATTTGAACTTCACACCCTTCTTTTGCAAATAAGTGATTGGGTGTGCAATATTTGAAAAGCCTTCAATAAACCTCTAATAATAACTTGCAAGTACCATGAATGATATGAACTCTAAAATGTTCCTTGGTGCTAGCCACTCTTTTATTGCCTTAATCTTTTCTAGGTCCACTATTATTCCCTCCTCTGATATAATGTGGCCCAGATAGTGTATCAATTTCAAATAAAACAAACACTTTCTTAGCTTTGCATACAAATGATGCTCCCTTAACATCTTAGCATCATCCTTAAGTGTTTCTCATGTTCTTATTTAGACTCAGAATATATGATAATATCATTCAATAAAAAAATCGCAAACTTGTCGAAATGCTCTTTGAACACTCCATTGATCAGACACATGAAGACAACTAGTTCATTTGATAACCCAAATGACACCACTAAAAACTCATAATGAACATACCTTGGGTTGAATGTTGCCTTGTTGATATATTCTTCTTTTATTATCACATGATGGTATCCTGACCTCAAGTCAATCTTAGAAAATATCTTTGCATCTTTCAAGAGATAAAAAATATCATTTATCCTTGGCAAAGGATACTTGTTCTTTATGGTAACGTTATTCAGTTGTCTAAAATAAATGAATATCCTTAATGTTCCATCCTTCTTCTTATTCAAAAAGATCACTAGGGCACCCCAAGGTGACACACTTGGGTATATGAACCCATTTTTCAAAGTTCTTCAAGTTGCATATGTAATTGATTTAGCTTTGGTGTGCTAATTCTATAGGGAGTATTGGACATTAAGACAACACCAAGCACATAATCAATGGAAAAATGTCTCTGTTTGGTGGAAACCCTGGTATCTCCCCAAATACATCCTCGTATTCTTTTAAGATTGAATATTCTTCAACACTTGGCATTTTATCCTTGGATATCTCTTCCATATGAGTTGCATAAATCCAACACCCTTTCTTGAAACTCTTATTCAACTATATGGTTGATATTTCTATGATGTATATAGGCCTTGGAATCCATTTAAATTTCCTTTGTTGTTCTTCCTCATCAGGACACGTGAATGCCTTCTTATATCAATATACGATAACATAATGCTTGTCCAACCAATCCATACCAAATAAGCAGTCATATGAACCCAAATGTATGATATTCAAATCTACCTTTGTGTTGACTCCATTCATGTCTATTGGAAAATCCTTAACCAATTCATTGATCCATCTCTTGGCTCCAATAGATGGCTATACCAACCAATATTTCTCATGCTTTCTTATTCTCAAATGAAATATCTCAACAATATTAGTCTATGTAGCTATGTCTAGCCCCAAAATCTATTAAAATAGCTATATGTCGGTTATTGATCTTACCTTCTACCTAAATCATGTGAGACTGATTGCCTACTTGTTTATTTTCCAAGGCTGCATAAATCCTTGGCATGCTCCTACCCATGTCTTCCACTATACCAACCTCCTAGATGTTGTGAATAGTCCTCATCCTTTTTCCTTTGTGAGGACAATCCTTATACATGTGATCTCCCTCACATCCCTGACATTTTATGAGCTATTTTCTTGGAATTTTCCCCAAATACTTTGTCATCCTGGACTCATTTTGGGATATCTATCCTTGAGAACTATTTCTGAAAAATGGTGGCTTGTACCCTTTATTTCTCTGCTACAAATTGTCTTTCTTCTTGTCATCCCAAGACTTTTGAAAATATGACCTTCCCTTATTCTTCTCATACAAATACTTATCTTTTCTTAGGAATTTTTCTAAGGTATCAGGCTCATCAAAATGAATTTTATCACTATAGAATAAGGTAACCCACTCATAAATATTTGGATTTTAACCTTATCATCCTTGATGAAGACAACATACCTCAATAATTCTAGAAGATTCCTCTCATACTCCTTCATTGTCACACTTCCAAGCTTGAGTTAAAAGAACTCTTGCATCTTCTTGCCATAATAATGATCTGACAAGTATTTCTTTTGAAAACACCTTTCGAACATCCTCCATGAGATCCTCTTCTCATCAATGTGTTTAACTTTCTTGAGATGATCCCACCACATTGAAGCTTTCCCTTGAAGATGTTATATTGCAATTTTGGCCTCTAAATTTGATGAATAATTGTGCAATTGGAAATATTAATTCCTCATGCCTAGAAACCAATCCTCAACATCTTCACTTTTCTTATTATCATCATCAAATGTAGGAGTTTTAATCTTCCTAATATCCCCTTGTATATCATCTACCTCAGACCTCCTTCTATGATGTATAACATAAGACAAACTTGGGCTACTTTTAAATTCCAAAACTACATGTTCCCTTCTAAATGAATGCATTGGTGAATATTTTTGATGTATACTAGCACTTCTAGAGTGCCTAACCTTTAACATCCTCCTTATTGGCATGGCATATGCGTTTTTATGCTTGCCTCAAGCCTAATTCCTTGTTTATTTTCTTTTGAAATGTGTTCAAGCTTTGGAATATCTGAGTATTGATGTGGTTTTGTTTCTCATGAGATTTAATTAACCTTTCGTTATCATCCTTATAAATATTCACCTCTCTCTTCAATATTTTCATGGTCCATTTCAACTCCATGGGATTTGTTGTGCCTCCTCTATGCTCATTTGATTTAGTCTTTTCATTTCCTAGGCTAATATTTAGTCCCCTGACTTCCTCCTCATGGATGTAAGATCTCTATGCATCTTCCATATTTTTAGTCCTCATTATGAACCTGCTATATTTTGTATGTATCTTGAATTCTGCAAAATGGGTATGCAACAAAATTATGTTAGATAAAAATAATTTTGCAATTATGGAAGTTATACATAATTTTTTGTTCTTTAAGGCCACCAATTGTATTATTTTGATTTGATGAGGAATTATGTTTCTCAAATCTAAATTATGGGAATATATTTACATTCTAATTTTCATTATCTTTCCAATGACTACCCTCTTTCTCAATTCCAATATTTGAGGAAACATTTATATACTTCTAAATGTTGTCAATATTACCCTATTTTGTGCAGCTTTCTCCCTAGTGCAATTAATCTCAGAAACCAACTTATGTCACCTGTAGAGGAAAATATGGAAATAACTTGTAAAAATGTTGTAGGAGACATTGATAACAATGATTATGGTGAGTCCAAAAAAAACCTCATATTGTCCATTTGTTGATACAGTCAAAATCTATAGCAATCTAGAAATTCCAACTTTGCACTTTTTTGCACTTTTCCCATACTTTGAATTTTTAGCCAAATTGGATATCTCTCAAACTAAACTATTCTAGAAAAAATTCACTAAAAAAATTTTATATGGCTTGATAAGTAGATAAAATGACAAGTAAATAAGTTTTTCTAGATTTTTCATCTGGGGTCCCTTTTTGTCCTTTGAAATTCCAAAAAATGGCTCGAAATAGTGGATTTTTCCCTATTTTGGCACTTCCATTCCAAACCCTTTGGAAGTTGGCCAATTCCTTCATTGGGTATTTCCATGTTTTATTTCTTAACACCCTGTAAAAATATCATTACTAATAATTTCCCTACCACTAAGCACCACCCTGCTCTTTAAAAACCTCTAATTTACAATTTTTGGTGCATAATTGACCAATGTCCCTCGCAGGCACTTTGGTAGGCCTTGTCACTCTATACATACCCATAAAATATTATCTCATTTTTATTCAATATGCTCCTATTATGGCCAAAATAAAAATGTATCCAAACTTGTGTCTTTTTTAAACATTGGACACTATTTGTTGATGTGTCATATTGCTAACGTGGCATGGTTGATGTGGTACCTTAGGTCCACCTATCACCTTGAGGTAATGCCATGCCACTACCTTGACCATGCTTTCCCTACCCCATCATCCTACAGATCTTCCTTTTCTCTATCTTATTTCTCTTTCTCTATCACCCTTCCTTCTCTTTCTTCTTTCCTTATAATTCCTCTTTCTTCCTTTATCCTTTTCTTCTCTCTACTTTACCAAATTAATGGGACATATGACCCCTTTTGTATTTTCCCTCCACCTGGAATTATCCTAGCCATGGATGAGAGAGAGGGTCCCACTTTGCCCTACCTCCTATACACGACACACCAACCTTACCCAATATGGAAAATTAAGATCCATCTATTGACCTTCATCAAGATAAATGACCCATAGTCATTTTAGAACCACAAATTCTCGATGAATAACATCACAACTTACCTCTAAATTATCTGACAGCTGAGATCCATCCAATCCAACAACCCAAATTAATTTTGGAGCTACAACTGCTCGACCCCTAATACATAAAATTACCACTGAAATATCCAACGACGAGTGTTGATTTGATATAACAATATAGATCTATTTCAAAGTCATAAGTGCTCCCCCTTTAACAAACTAACTTACCTCTAAAATATCCAACGACGAAGGATGATCGTGATCAACAATCCATGTTCATTTCGGGGCTAGATGTGCTCAACTAATAGCAAGTTCTATTCATTATGAAACGAACCTAGTGATGACACCTGTCCACCTACATGTGTTGAATTGGATACCACCTAGCATCTCCATTTTATCACTGACATCAAACATATAGAAAAATCTAAATTTTCCAAATTTAAAAAAGAATCCCAAATTCTCGAATTATGTAAATAACGCCTATTTTCTAGAAATTTCCATTTTCCATGAAATTTTCAAACTCAACTCCTACAATATGTCCTCCTTTACCAAATTAAATCCTATAACTATTAATTAAACATTTTTGAGCCAATTTCCCCTCTGTATTTTTACTAATTTCTCCATTTGCTTCCATGGCTAACTTTGCAAATAGATAGTCCAAGCCAATAATACAAATATGTAACTATGAATCTAGGAATTCATGCCTCTATAACTCACCTACTGTCAAACTTGACCACATCTAAGAAACTTCAAATTTGTGATTTCTAAATTTGAAATTGCCCCAGTTTCTCTCCCTGAGGAATTTTGTTAAACAATTAGCAGGAAACCTATATTTTATCTTCAATGTGCTCATTTCTAGCCCATATATCCCAAGTTATGTAACCTTTGCTTTCATACCAATCTGTAACATACCCAATACCCCATGTCCACTATTGAGAGTATTGGGTACTTCAAAATTACATAGTTTTTTTTCCATTTTTATGCTCTGATACCACATTGTTACACACCCCATACTCACTTCTAGGCATATGTCACTACAATTCAACCTCTATAAAAAAATATTTTTTAAATTATTTATCCTTGCTCATATATACTCTGATAACATGAATAATTGTGCCCAATAGGGATCTAAAACCAATTGTAATATTATGCCTTACATATGATAAAATCATGTAGTCCAAATAATATGCAGTCTCATGGATAACACATAATAATATACACATGTGCAACATAATACAATTCAACATATAAAAAGACACATTATAAACAACATAAAAGAATACAATAAGAACACTTATCTTTTATATAATCATCAATTGGCTGTAGACCTTAGTCGTTCCACCCAACCATAGACATTTTTGTTCTATCTCTCTCAAAAACAGGTCACCCTTGAACTGGGGCTATGAATCCACTAGGGAAAAGGCTACTTGAGCCAACTAAGGTCTCATAGTTAGCACAATAGATGTCTAGGCCAAGGTACCAAAATCCAACAACAATTCCAACCTACAGCCTCTCATTATGCATCAACCTGCATAACCCAAGTAAGTGTACCTCCTCTACTTTGCAATCCCTTAGGCTATCCTACTTCCCTTCCAGGGATCCAATATAGGCCAGAGGAGAAGTCTCAAAGATGTGGATCTAGGAACTTTAGTTTCTATAATGGAGTCTCTAGGAACCCTCTAGGCCACACACCCAAGGAAACCTATCCCAATTTTTTTTCCCTCCAGGGCTCCAACTTTCTTGAAGGCAATCGAGGGATAATTTTTCACCCAAATCCACTTAGGATTCTCAAGGTTCACAAAGAAATAGGGTTAGAGTGGCTCACTATATTACACCTGATATCCCCAAGAAATACTGGGAAAGTATAATAATAATAATTGTAGAGTGATGAAAGATTGATGGATTTCTCACTAAGACCAAACTTTATATATGCATGTCAACCTTTTGACAAGTGTCACTTAAATAAATCCTGTCCCCATCACTTGCAAATCTATCCCCTTACTTGAGAACTTAGGATAAATTACCATGAATTAAGACGTAGGAATTAGGAATAAATATTATATCCATTGTCTTAACCCCTTTTCATTAAGTCCTTAACTCCCTTTTCCTCTAATGGAGTCCTAGACCACCATACTCCTTTGTTTGAATTGGTTTGTAGTCACGATGTATATTTTAATGTATATAAGGGTGATTACAATGTGCAATTATAGGCTCACTGACCTTTCAACATATAGGCTCTCATCCCTTTTCCTTAAGCCCTTATCTATCTTTTCCTTTGGTAGAGTCTTAGGTCCCCATAATATTTTGTTTGACTTGGTCTACAATCGTGATGCATTTTTATTAATGTATATGAGTGTGATTACAATGTACAATGATAGTCTCACCAACATTTTAACATATAGGATCTTCAACCTAATATCCCACAAGCATTATAGCCCAAAACATAATTACATAGGAACTCTTTCCCAAAAACCATAATGGCTCACCAACCTATCAAAACATATGTACACATACAAATTTACAATCTAGGGGTATTAAAATCTATAATTTCCTTTACAACCAATCCAATGATCCTTCCCTATCCTAACCTTGCTTCCATTTCCTATTTTCCAAGCTGCCCCATTTTCCAATTAAGGGGAAGGCCCTTACCAAGGCTTTTTGAACAACAAAATCTCCTTGAGAATGTTTCATTTTTATTTTAAACTAATATTCTATTGTTCTTCCTTTTAAATACTTTGTTTTCATAAATGTTTGTTGGACACACCTACCACAATTAGAGGGGGTGGGGGGGGAGGGGGGGGGGGGGGGGGGGGGGGGGGGGGTGAATGAGTGTGGGGATCTTTTTTTCAAAACTTCCCTCTTGCACAAAACTCATTAGTTAGCATTCAACATTTACTTATTACTCATTGTTGTCATTTATAACCAATTAGATGTGAAGATATATCGGCAACATATATCAGCAAAATAGATCATCAATAAGTCATCACCACAAGGAACAAAAAGAACACAAGATGTATGTACAATTTTATTTTTATTACGGACTACAATCCTTGGGGTTTTTCAGCAACAACTGAATAGAGTACAACTCTACAAGAGCATCAGCTCTATAATACAAGTCTCAACTTACACCCTCAGCACCAACTGAGATGAGTAACAATCCTCAACATATATCAATATGCAATAGGTACGGGACCTGTCAGTAGTGCAGCCTGCTTGTGTACGTGCCTTGGCTCACTACAACCCACCTATGCACGTGGCCAATATATACAACAACCTGTGTATGCCTTCTGATCTATTAGGGTTTATCCTTTTCATCACATACTCATATCCTTTGCAACCTGCAAGCATAATTTCTTCTGTCTTCCACTGACCACCAACCAGTCACAATACATTCAAGCTCTCTAATAGCTTACTCATGCTCCACAATGAATGCTAACTCAATCATGTATAAACAACTAGTATACCATAGAAATCATATCACAATTGAATTACAAGAGTACTTATTACTCCATAAACCAACATAAATCACATCACATCAGCCATAACAAGAATGCCCTAAGAATTCACAACACAACAAGCAATACTATCCATCAAGACAATAATGTAACCATACCAGTGTCTCAGTGACAGATCTGAGCCCATAGAATGTAGATATGGAACCTGCTTCAGTATTCAACATCCAGTCATCAGTTCAAACACAAATCTCCATGATTTTATCCACTGTAGGCACCCTGTCCTCATACAACTCACGTATGTATGGGCCCTGGCCCATTACAACCCGCGTACACCTCAGAAACTAGGGTTTCTAAAGTTTCGAGACTTTTTCCGTCAAGATCTCCAATATTGCCGAAACTTTGATGCGTCCATGAGATACTCCTCACGCTCTCTTTCTCAGAATAGATCTTCAATAATTCTCAAGAGATCCACACCAAATATGCTCTCACAAGAATCTCTTACAAGAAGCTCTCCATCAATACTAAAAAAAGATAATCTCACAAGAAGCTCTCCATTGATCCACAAAAAGGATGTCTTACAAGAGACCATTCATATATTATTTATACTTTCATCCTCTAGGTCACTTAACCCATTTCTAGGTCACTTACGCTATTTTCCTTATTTTAGGGTTAACCACTTTCCATAAATAGAAATTTCTCCAATACTTTATCATTTAAATATTCCTTCTTGATTTTGTCACTTCTCTTTATCATTTAAATAATCCACCTTGACTTTGTCACTTTACTTTATCATTTAAATAATAATTTCTTCTTCTTAAGCACTTTGACTTCTTTTGACCTTATGGGGCTTCAAGCCATCATATGGGGGTCCTTCAACTTCGTAGGGCCATAAATCTCAAACCACGAGGAGTTATGTGACATTCCACATACCACCGAAAATGGCATGACAAGAACTATCCATCTAGGATAGTTTCACCAACAAAATCACTGATCTTCATCTCATTATTCCACATATAAGCATGGGGTCTCCATCCACACTTCAAGGATAACTCAACCGTAAAGCGTCTTCCCGTGAGGGATTTCACCATAAGGGGACCACTTTGAATTTCATCCATTTTTGCACCTTATCAACCATGATAAGATCAATCCAACTATGCATCATGTATCAATGACAACTCATTGATCCATCTTCATCATATCAATGTGTAACGAACCGCCTCGTTACGACAACCATTCTAATAACAGGTGCAAATTTATTTATTTATTTTTCCTTAAGTGTGTGCGCGTGTGTAGAAGTAACAACACGCTAACTGTGCGACGCCCTGGACAACCGACAAGACACGACCACGATATTCATCACAAGAAGACTAAAGGCACATGATGAGTAACTGCATCAATAAACGACCATAGGCATAAGGTGCACAACGCAAACATTTAGTGACAAAGTAAAATTGACCACAATCAAGTATAACAAAATAAGAAGAACAATTACGCCCCTTACGGAAGGCGCGTGACTAAAGGACTCCGACAATGAAACCCAAGTTCAACATTGTTTAAATGAACAACCACCTTAATTTACTAA
>ML790528.1:139680-157991 GCA_009831015.1 Picea engelmannii | reverse complement strand
CAATGACAACTCATTGATCCATCTTCATCTATGCATTCTCATCAATGATAGCTTATTGATCCATCTTCATCGATTGGTTTCCACTTGACATCTATCATTCTCATCAAGGACAATACATATACATTGTTCATCAATCATCAATCAATCAAGCCTATAAATCAATCATTTAATCACTTGACATCAATCCTTTGACATAAATCAATCAAACCATTGGCATCAATGACAACATGATCCAACACTTTTCCCCACAATCCTTCATTATAAACCAATATCTATATACTTTTTGATACAAGTGATAAACTGAATATGTATGTATGTATGTATGTATATGTGTACACACACATACACACATTCCTATTTTCCAAGATGCCCCATTTTCCAATTAAAGGGAAGGCCCTTACCAAGGATTTACAAACAATAGAATCTCCTTGAGAATGTTTCTTTGTCAGTTTAAAAAAATCTTCTATTGTTCTTCCCTTTATACACTTTGTTTTCATAATTTTACCCCACAATCCTTCATTATAAACCAATCTCTATAGGATTTTTTCTACGAGTGCTAAACTAAATATGTATGTACACACACACACACACACACACACACGTATGTGTGTGTATCTCAGATTATGTCCTCCTGCTTCTTTTTGGGTAGCTAATATTGACCATTTAACTAGTGGAATTCCCTCCTTTGCCATTTTCCCAAACCACAAAAAACTAAAACATTTCTTTTTTATTTTGTTTAAGATGCCTTTAGTAATTTGAGCTATGGACGTTCAATACACCATGGTACTCTTTAGAACAATCTTAGTCAAACCTAATATCCCACCTCGAGACAACCATTTATAGCACCACATTGAAATTTTAGCTTCAATTTTGTTATATAACCACATACAATCATCATACCTATAGTAATTTTGTTTTAAAATAAAACCAATATATTTAACCCCATGATTCAGTTCACAAAAGTTCATAGGAAACAAAATTTTGTTTTATACCTTTACTTCATCTATTATTTCATTAAATAGTAGAGATTATTTGTTCATTTTTATCTCCATCCCTATATCTTTGCAATAGAGTTCCAATAACTCCATAATTTTTTCCATCTCCTTAGATTTTCCATGACCAAATATCATGGTATCATCTACAAATAGAAGATGAGAAACATATATATTTTTTTCAATTTTAATTCCTTTCAAGTCTCTTTTTCTTTTGGTGTAATTAATTATCATACTTAAACCCTCAACAACTAGAAGGAAGAGAAAAGGTGATAAAGGACAACCTTGCATGAGACCCCTTAATGCAACGAAAAACCTAGATGGAAAACCATTTATCAATACTATAAATGAAACTGATGAAAGACATCCCATGATCCAATTGATTGTCTATTGGCTCATACCCAACTGAAGAATCAATAATCTAAGGTATAACCAATTCACTTTATCATATGCTTTCACCCGATCGATTTTCAAAATAATTGCTGACAATTTTTTTGTCTTCAAATAATACCTTCAAATTCTACTTGAAAAAATACCTTCAATTCTATTAGCAATGATTTTTTATACGAGTTTGTAAATTAGATTACATAAAGAAATAGGCCTAAAATATTCAAAACTTTAGTGAAAGATTGATCATTTTAGAACCAATTTTTGGGTCTTCCCTACTCTAAGGACCCCACTAATGGTGATTTGTTCACCTTATATTATTTCCTTTTTAGTTTGGGACTTATCCAAAGACAAGTGAGATTTTCTCCCCACAAAAGAATATGAATCCTTGTCAATGGCCAATCCCCCATCCAAACCCCATGGTTCCACCTCTAGTTATTTTTTAGATCTCAAAAGGTAGGAGAATTTTAGGGTATTTGGTGATATTTCTTCCTATATTTGTTTGAATGCAAGGAAGATTGGGACTTAGTCTCCTCTCGCAAAACCTCATTGGGATCTAACAGGTCTACGTATAAATTCTTTGAAATAAAGTTGGTATCACATTTGGGGTTTTCCCCTTTTTTATATATAATCTCAATCATGGGAACCTCCCCACCTTCTGAAGGGGCTCTCCCAAACCAAAAACCACCTCTACCCTCAATTTTCCAATTAGGGTTTTTATAAAATCATTATACTCATCACTTGAAATCTCCATGTGTTTACCAGAAACCCCACAACCAAAAGGGAACAAGGACCCGCAAGGAACATCATGAGAGAACATAACACCACCTCTACCCTCAATTTTCCAATTAGGGTTTCTATAAAATCATGATACTCATCACTTGAAATCTCCATGTGTTTACCAGAAACCCCACAACCAAAAGGGAACAAGGACCCACAAGGAACATCATGAGAGAACGTGGAGAGTTCTAAATTAATCATACGTTTTCTACTAATTAAGTCTCTCAATCTGCTACGTCACTTTGAGCATTTTCCAGTCCTAGAATGGGCACAAGAGGACTATACACATGTCGAAGAGTCACATAATACATATATTGGCTCTCTTATGTACATCCTTTAACCAAGACCTCCAAACCCCCACTTATTTTAATTTTTTTACCCAAACATTCTTATGAATGTTCAAGGAATACATGGAAAAATTACAATGAAATATCATATGCCCAACTACATGGCATAAACCACATCTAAAAGGGAGCTTCCAATAGTCCATATTTTGTATAAATATCCATGTCCCCCATTCAATACCTAGTTTTGTTGGAACACCTTCTCTAAGGTATAATTCAACTATAATTTGAATTATCCTTTGATATTCTTTCTCCAAACAACGGTCCTCCAGAGTGATTAAATGACCAATATATTTTTCAATATCTTCAAAAATACTTCTATTCCAAAGTTCGATTGGAAAACCTGGCAAAAATACCCAATATTTTGATTAAATGTAGGTTCTATTCATCGGTCAAAACCCAATTTCCAATGCTTGAGGCTCAAGCCCAATGGACCCAATAACGAGTCCTTATCCATACAGATATTTGCATTCACTTCAAATTAAACTAGAAAATAGATCCAACATTGAACAAGTAAATTAAATGTAGGCATGTATCCCAGTGTTGGCTTCAAATGTTCTCCCATCCAAACCATCAAAGTTTTTCCTTTAACATATTTTCCCACCAACCTCCCAACAAGTTCCTTATCCATCAAATCTTCCACCTTAGGAAAAATCACATCATGAACAACTACCATTTTTTTATGATTAGTATTAACCCTGGTACATTTCCTTTTTCAACAGGTTGACTCCTACCTAACCTCTTATCTATATCTAGTAAAACCTTCTTACCTTGTACATATTTCATTACGGGAAACTCCTCCTCTACTATAAAAAACTATGAATCACAATAAAATTCAATTCCATGAATCTCAGTCACCTTTGAACCTTCTATCTCCTTTGATACCTTGGCACCTAAGTATACAAACTATGCATTCTCCACGGTCGATCAAGAAAGTGAAATCGATAGACAAACCATTACTCACGTATTGACGTCAAGACTCTTTACCTCTCAAGAGCTTAAATATTTTCCATTAAAAATCCTACTCATCCTTCTTTCTCTTTACATGCCTTTCCGTATCTAGGACCAAAACCCACTCAACCTACATGCCACCTGTCAATCCTAACCTCAAGTCAATCTCTGATGCCTCCAAGGTTAGGTCTACATTCATGCCTTCATACGACCCCATATCTTGACTAGCTCTTGATGTAATTAAAATAACGAGATAGGGATTAAATCATCCCCCTCTCCATAATATACCATATCTAAGTCTTGTTCAATGTGTTAATATACTAGGGCCTCCTCCCTAGCTCAACCTTCAAATCCCAAAGTTTGCGGTAACCCTAAAACTTCGCATTCTCAAACCTCTCCTCATACAAGATAGGTTTATAATAGGAAAGAAAGGATTTATTGTATCATTTGGGGGATTGCATTTTTAAGTCAAATATATTAAGAATAGGATGCGTTATCACAAAATCTATCACTTGTGTAAATCCTTCACAATATGCTTGACTATTGTAACACGTGGAAGTCATTTCCACTGTCACCTAAGCAAGTACTTACCTCGTTTTAGTAAAGGATAAGTATCCAACACAAGGGAGGATTCCCTAAGAACCTCAAGGGATCCCATAGCAAGAAAAAGGTAAGTCTATGGGTCCATATATTGGTTACTTGATTAGCTAGGTCAAGGATAAGGGTGAGGTTAGATGGATTAGGCAAAGCAAGTTAATAGTGTGTGTGTGATGGGTGTTAATAAGACAATCAATGATTTTTATTGAGCTAAAAAAGTAAATTAAATGACCTGAATCAATGATTAATTTTAGACAATGAATATAATCTAGGATGTAAGACATTAGACTAAGAATACTAACAAATGATAGTTCAAATTCAATTAATCTTTAACTAGCGCAAAACATTGAGAGAGAAGATAGTTAAACTAGGGTTTTAACACTTGCAACATGAAGACTAGTGTTGATCTGGATTAATGAGTAGAACGAAATGAATAACAAATTGAATACAATAACACAAACATACATAGAAAAACAACATATATCTAGTGAACAATAACTTCTATTGAATAAGTAAAATAGGTTGAAACTATAAAGCTGCAGAACTGAAAACAACTTGCTCGAATGATGGTAGCTATCTCTGAGAAGAGATGTGGCTGCTACACACATTTGTCTAAGCATAATGATTAAAATGATGCTCTAGAGGCATTTTTAACATTACTTATGAATTCAAAAACCCTAGACATCCAAAAACCTAACCCTAGGAGATGAAACACCACGAGTTATGTGGGCCTCGATAGGTAAGTTGGTACCTCAACTTCCCGTGGTTGTAAATTTTTCATACGACCTCTGTTTTAGGTGTGTCAGAGCTCGTTGGAAAGGTATTTTCAATCAATACACGTTATTCCATAAAAATATGACTTCGTCTACAGTTTGACTTTGGAAATCCAAAAAAACACTGTTTAGGGCCCCATAACGACTCTGGAAGTATAAAAAGATGCACTGACATGAAAAATTCCAAAATAAGCCATTTGGAATAGGTGGGTGGCCACCAATATCCACCTGGATGTTGTGTAGGGATTCAGGGCAGCCCCGGAAGTGTAGAACCCATAATTACAAAGAAATGTCATCATTACAGAGAAACATGTTGAACTAAAAACTGTCAAGATGAGCCAGTTGGAATAGGTGGGTGGCTACCAATATCCACCTAGATCAATCCTCCCTGCTTAGGAAGAAATGGTCTCCATTGAGTTGAGTGCCCCCATTAGGTGAGGAAATTTCTGTTGAATTTGGCCTCGGCTGAGGCACTTGCCTTGGTGCAAGAGCTACCCTGCCTTGACAAAACGATAAAGCTAGATTCTCTGTTGGCGAGTGCCAATGACCTGTGTGTCCACTATATGATTAGTGGATTATGATTCCATATAGTCAGGGTTGAGCTCTATTTGTGTCAATTGTTTTGCGATCTCCGAGGTGTCCAATAATGGTGGAAAACATGGCTCAAGGAGCTCCACATTGAGCATTGAGTGCAAGTCAAGGAAGGGGGGAGTGTTGAGCTCAAAATTATTATCACCCACGACCTTGGTGATAGTGTAAGGCCCATGGAAAAGTGGACATAGCTTTCGATGGGGCCATGTAAGGCACTCTTTCTACAAATATAACCAGACCTTGTCTCACACCTGAAATTTGTGTGGTATCGAGTGTTGATCATGGAGCTGCTTGTACTTAGCATTGGCTTTCTGTAAAATCTCATGGACCTATTGGCGGATGTGTTGAATCCGCTCAATGAATCTTGTGGATTTTTCGGCCTCAAGATGAACATGGGAAGATTCTTCCTATGTGGTTGCAAGAGGTAGTGCAACATCAATGGGACCTAAGGGTTAGAATCCCAACCCCACCTAAAATGGGCTATGGCTGGTGGAGCTATGGAGAACCCTGTTGTAGCTGTGTTGAACATAGGGAAGAATCTCATCTCATGTACACAGATTCTTAGAGTTATACATGCGCATGATGTGCACAATCATCCTATTGACGACCTTTGTTTAGCCATCTATTTGGGGGTGGAAGGCAGTGGATTTAGTGAGCTTGGTGTCCAACAGTGACGAGAGACTCGACCAAAATGTCCTGAGGAACCTGTTGTTCCGATCTGAGATGATGGTATGTGGTATCCTAAAATGGACCCACTCCCGTTCGAAGACGATCTTAGCAGTATCTATCGCTGTGATGCTTTTATTTTAGGTTGTGAGAATGGTCGTCTTTGAAAACTAATCAACCACCACAAATACACAATCATTTCTTTGCTTAGTGGATGTAAGGCTAGACATGTAATCCATCGAGATGGATTCCCAAGGCCTCTCAGAAGTAGGAAGAGGGGTGTATAAGGCTTGCTTCTTGATGGTTGGCTTGGAAATGGCACAGGTAGTGCAAGATATGATATACTTGTGGACGTCCTGTTGAATTTTTGGCCAATAAAATGTTTTTGTAGAATGACCACAGTTTTCTCCATGCCAAAATGTCTTGTCATACGAATGTAGTGAGCCTCCCAAATCATCTTTTCACACTTTCTTGTAGGAACACAGAGGTGGCCCAGATGGCATAGCAGTCCATCCTGAATGTGAAAATTGGTGACATTCGTGCCTATACCTAAGAGATGATAGGTGGTGATGAAGTCAGGGTCACGCTGATAAAGTTGGGGCCACTCATATGCCTCATTCCCACAAGGATGGAGCACGGTGGTGAGTGAAACAATGGAAGGTCAATTTAGGCAGTCAACGACATGATTTGTGCTCCTTTTCTTATACTTGATGTTGAGGTGGAACTGTTGGAGGTATGTGGACCACTTTTTATGGCGGTTTTTTTGCAACTTCCCTTGTGTCTGTATGAGCTATAGAGGCTTGTGATTAGTGTGGATGTTTGTCTCCTTTCCCATAATGTAATGTTTCCATTGATGGTAGGATTTCACAAAGGAATACATTTCATTTTCATAGATGGGCAATTTCTTTACGGTATCTAAGACGGTCTCACTATGGTATGATACTGGATGACTATGCTAAGTGAGAACTATGCCTACAACATAGTCAGAAGCATCAGTATCAATATCAAATGGTTGTTATAGATTGGGTAAGGAGAGTATTGGATCCGAGCAAAAGAAATTATTCATATCATCGAATGCTCGTTGGTGTGCCTCCCCCCATCCAAACTTTTCCTTGCCACCGCCCTTGTTCACTTGGTTGAGGGCCCATGCAATATGGGAGAATCCCAAAATGAACCTTCGGTAGAAATTGGCAAGTCCCAAGAAGCTCTGAAGCTTGGTTAGTGTGGTTGGGGCTGGCTAGTCACGGATGGCTTGGATATTATATGGATCCACATGTACCCCATGATCATCATCAATGTAGCCCAAGTATTGGACCTTTTTCATTCCAAATGAGCATTTTTCCAAGTTGGAATATAGCTTGTGCTTCCGCAGAGTGCTCAAAACCTGTTGAATATGTTGCATGTGATCCTCCCAAGTTATGATGAATATGAGGATGTCATCCGGATATACCACCACAAAAGAGTTGGTGAAGGGTCTCAATATATCATCCATCAACCTCATGAAAGTTGTTGGTGCATTTGTTAAGCCAAATGGCATGACCAACCATTTGAAGATAACTTCTTTATATTTGAAAGTTGTATTCCATACATTAGTCAATTCGTTGGGAACCTCATGGTAGCCAGACTTTAGGTCAATCTTGATGAATAACTTTTCCCCCTTGAGTTGGTCAAGAAGGTCATCAATTTGGGGAATTGGGTACCGGTTCCTGACTACGATTTTTTTTAATGCTCTGTAATCAATGCAAAGCCTCCAAGTCTTGTATTTCTTCTGCACCAGTACAATTAGGCTTCCACAAGGGGAGGAAATGTGTTGGATGTGCCTCTTTTGAATCATCTCTTGGATTTTGTGCTTGATTTCATCATTTTCCATCAATGAGAAATGATAGACTGGTCCATTATCCAGAGGTGCACCGAGGGTTAGATTAATTGGATGCTTGACTTGACAATGCGTCGGTACCTCAGTGGGTGAGGAGAATATGTCCATGTACTCTTCCATGATCCTATCCACTTGCTTATTTTGGAAAGAGAGGCTCTGTGTAGAGGTCATAGATGTGGCAATGACCTTCTGCTCACTGCGAGCACAAATCTCAAAGAAGATGAACTTCCCAGTATGTGAAATGACCTATCTGCATTGCTTAATAGAGATTAAAGAAATATCCGTAGGCGACGCTACCTCTGGTATTCTGTACAATTGTCTACCCAAAGTAATAATAACACTGCGGGGTATAGACTCATACACAACATGTCTCTTCCACGAATATGGCTAGCCTAAAATAAAATCACAAACTTCAAGGGGATCAATATCACATAATACCTCATCTTTGAAGGGATTGATGTCGTAGGACATACAACACTATTGGCTGACGTGGAGATCTCTTCCTTGGTGAAGCCAGCTGATGGTGTAGGGATGCGGGTGTGGTATCATCGGAAGGTCTAGCCGCTTGATGACCTATGCTGAGATCAGGTTCTTCTGACTGTCGATATCGACAATGAAATGAAGTGGAGCCCCCTTTACCCACATATGTGAGTGAAATAGGTGTTCCACTTCCTCTGGTTCTTATGGTTCACTTGGATGAACTTTAGTTGTAGCGACAGTGGCACTAAGTTCAACATCGATAATCTTCTTCCCTCTTTCTAGATTTGATTCAGAGTCAGAATCTACCTCTGACAAGGAAGATTTCGGGTCGGCCACTAGTGACTTCTTGGAGCGACATTATTCGATGTTGTTCTAAGGTATTTTATGGTATTCACACCACTTTCCCGTGTCCTTCTTCGACTTCTCATTACCATTCTTGGGTTACAGCTTGGACTAGTTGTCCTGAGAGTGACCATCTTTTCTCTGTCCCTTGTTTTGTGGGTTGGGGCCACCTTTGCCTTGCTTCAGCTGTGAGGAGTTTGCAGATCCAAACTCTCCCTTCTTCTGCTTAAATTTATACTCGATCTTGACAACATATCTATAAGCTGCACCTAATGATGATATGTCCATAAAATCCATTTATGTTTGAATGTGTCTATCCAGACAACCAAGTTATTTGAGCACCAGATTTCATTCAGAGTATTTGATACCCAATGTGGTGCACAAGGTATGGAAAATATTTTGAAATATGGTACTTTCTGGTCCCTTTCTTGACGCAGTGTGGTCCATCTTGTGTACTAGTCCTCGTAGCTTTCAACATGGTAGTATTGTTATTTAAGGGAATCCATGAAGGAATCCCATGTGGGGGCGACCAAAAATATTTCATATTCCTCTGTGGCCCTTTGCTCATAGTAAGTATCCTACCATTCCTTAACATGGGGGATGACCTTGAGGAGTGAAAAGGTAATATTTTACCTATCGGAAAAATTGTGGACCGAAAAATACCCTTCGAGCAGATTCAACCATTTTTCTACAACATCCACATCTATCAGTCCTTCAAATAATGGAATATAAAATTTTACTTGTACCTTGAAGGGGGTTGTGTGGACGCTTGATGAAGATGCATCTCCTATGGGCAGTCGACGAAGGATCTGTGCAAATTTTCCCATCATTTCGTTCCTTTGTCGTGCAAGGGATTCCTCGATCAACAATTTAAAAGGATATCCTACACCATCATCTTTCTTCTTGTCCCCCATGAGTTTTTGTCAGGCTCAATGTGAATGATCTTGCAAAGGCTCAATAGGTTTGAGTCCCAACTTCTTGTACCCAGATCTTGTCAGGGACATGCACAAAGAAAAAAAAAATGAAGAACAAACCGCTCTGATACTAGTGATCCATATTTATGAGCATAACAAAATGAATAAAATATTGAATACAATAAAACATAGATATGGAGAACAACAACAGATATACAGTGAACAATAGCTTCTATTGAATAGAGAAAATAGGTTGAAACTGTAAAACTGCAGAACTGAAAACAATTTGCTCGAATGGTGGTACCTATCTCTGAGAAGAGATGTGTTTTCTACACGCATTCGTCTGATCAGAATGAATAAAGTGAGGATCCAGAGGCCTTTCTAACATTACTCATGAATTCCAAAACCCTAGACATCCAAAAACCTAACCCTAGGAGATGAAACGCCAAAACTTATGTGGGCCCTGATGGGTCGTAAATTTTGCACACGACCTCCATTTTAGGCATGTGATAGCCTGTTGGAAAGGTATTTTCGAGAACTACACATTATGTCATCAAAATTTTATTATGTTTACAGTTTGACTGCGGCAAGCAAAAAAAAAAAAACATTGGTTAGGGCCCCAAAACGGCCCTGGAAGTACAAAAAGATGTACTGACATGAAAACTTCCAAAATAAGCCAGTTGGAATAGGTGGGCGGCCACCAATATCCACTTGGATACTATGTAGGGCTTCATGACAACCCTGTAAGTGCAGTAGCCACAATTACAAAGAAATTTCATCATTACAGAGAAACGTGATGAACTAAAAATTGTCAAGATAAGCAAGTTGGAATAGGTGGGTGGCCACAAATATCCACCTAGATCAAGTGTCATCTTAATTACTTGGGAATACAGAGTCAATGTAATAACTTAAATGGAGGCTAAAAGCAAGAGAATACTTGAATATTTAAACCCTAGGACTATACCATCATAATCCTAGGCTCAAACTTCTGGGAAGATAAACCCTAAAGTTTATACAGTCATAAACCCTAGGTGTCGTCCTATCTCTTCTATGACATCTAGCAAGAGATTAGGTGGAAATAAGTCAAAGTATATAATTTATACAATAAAAAACCCTAGGTTCTCACTAACAGGGACAAGGTTAGGGGATGTACAATCACAATCCCTAAATTTACCTTAAATGCTTCAACAAAATTAAGATGGATAGACAAGGAAAAAGGACGAACAATTACAATCCTTTCTTAAGGTTTCTAACACAATCATTCAAGGAGACAAGATAACATGTAACTTATTAACCATTTGATGGAGAATTCACTAAAATACAATTGTAAATAACACTTACTATACCAGGTCTCTATGCATGATGAAACCCTAATTTTATGAATCATCCACCAAAAAAAAACCAACATCCACTAGATCAATCCTCCAAAAGTGTGCATAAGTACTCCATAGTTAGAAAAGAAGATAAGAATACAAGTATTAATGAATCTCCAAAAGTGTGAGTTGTATTTTGAAAATGAGGAGCGCTAGCCTTCTTACATGAGGAAACGCTAGTTCTTTAACCCTCAAAAACCCTAAAAACATAAAATATTCAAATACAAGGTGGATAGGTCAAGGTCGACCCCCAAAATATATAATGAAAACACATCAAAACGTCCCCTCAAAGAGTGACATGTATGGTATGAGAGCCTCCAAAAGGTCATGGAATCATGCTCTAAAGGTGTAAAGGTGCCTCCAAAGGCCACATAATTCTATGGAAATGTGCAAGCATCATTAAAAGTCTCACCCAAATGGTCATGTGCCATCATCATCAAGTGCCAACTCATCATCAAGAGGGATGTCCCTATTCTAGTTTGGCTCAACAAGCGTCACATTATGATGTCATCATCATAAGTTCAACATCAAAGGGATAAGTTATGATGTCATAGGTGAACAGGTCTCCATCACCTTTCCCAAGATGCGTGACATCATCTCCAAGTGTAACATCATCCAATCAAACCCTAATATGCTCAAGGGTGCTATGTCCAATATGTGGGGAATTTTACCCTTTCAATGGCACATGATGTTATATGTGCATTTTCTAGGATCATCTATCCATCATCCAAGGTCTAGGAGATGTGGAAAGGTGCGCCAAGGAATTTCCAATCATCATATGGCTCAACGTTATGCATCAAGTGTGAAATTTCCTATGTATAGTGCACAACGTTCTAGGTGTCATCATAAAAACGTCCTCCAATGACCATGTCAAGGTGCATGTTGATTAATAAAAGTACATAAAATTAGGTAAGATCAACAACTACAAGATACAAGAGCAAATATAATGATAAAACGTAACCCACCACTTAATACAATAGCCACATAAGTAGTTCACATTGGCTCAATAATTTATGCAATTTTCCAAGTTTAGGTATGGGAGGATCATCAAAAGATCCTATGAGAGATACATTAAAGTTTCCAGAAAACCCATTAAAGTATAAGTATAGTGAGTGAAGTGGAATGGGGTTTACTTCATGGTGATATATTCATTGAGATGAAAGGTAATGTGCTCCATCCATATCTATGAGAACTTTTGTAGAGGGAGTGATTGTTTCTTGAGATACACTTTCCTCAACAATGTGCGTATTCCAAACCCATTTCTTTCCATTTGATATTATTGTATTTCTTTTTCAAGTCCCCTTTTCATGTTTCAAGCATTCATTTTTTTTTATTACTGGGATTATTTCCTTTTAATTGATATGCATTCAGTGCATTAGGGCTATGGGAAATCACCTCATAGCGAGGGGGTAGAGCTCAAGACGACCTTTGGATTTTCACTTGGACATTCATTATCCTATATTTCTTCTTTCTTTTATTTCATGATTTTTTTTTCATTAATTTTTTCTAGCATCTGCATCAACCTCAGAATTATATCCCTTCTTCTCATAGGAGAATGAACCATGGGCCTTTTTGGTATACATGTAACAATGATTACCCAAATATAGTACACTATGGAAGGCCCCGAGAAGAAAAGTGTTAATCATGAGAGAGAGAGAGTGGCACATTACCCTTATCAAGGCTTCCTAGTAGTACCCTTGTTCCCCAAGAGTGACAATAATGGATCATGACACAAATGATGGCCACCAAGGTGAAACAAGGAAAAAAGAATAAATTCCAAGCTCATGATCCATTATTTGACTTCAACCCATGATCCTCACCTAAATTCCTAATGAATTAAATGTGACACTTTATATGAAACAATGACTAGTGTACCTCATGTTTGTTGGACCACCATCATCAGATGAACCATGTTGATTAAGTGCAATGAGCTAATCTCTATGAGGGGGAAGCATCTAAGGGGATGTTTTCTATGGATAATATTGATCATCATCATCATTAGGATCATTTTCTTCATTGTGGGCCATGAGACATGATATCCTATAGTTACCCCTTGGTGAGAGGGGATAACATCTGGCTCCAACATGGGAACATGTGCTCACCATAGAGAAAATGAGAACCTCAACATATCTAGTGCTCCAATAACTACAACTTGCATCACTCTAAAATTCATTCTACATTCTGACATAAGTTCATTATTGACAAAGATAGGGGTGTTGTGAGAAATTTCACTTTGTGGACGGGTTGAACTCCCCTTAGTTGGGTTTTCTTTGGTCTAGGACATAAGAGAACAAGTGGACACTAACATACCTCTTTCTTACCTATTTATGCATGAAATTCAAGGAGAAGGGGAAAGGAAAATAAGATCTAAACTTTTTCCTATAGGTTGTCCTTGCTACTCCAATGTCAGATTCAGTCCAAGCTATTGAATGCATAAGAAAATTATTGCAACCTTCCTACAAAAAGAAAAACAACCCTTCTCTTCTACTCGTGCAACGTTATATCAAGAACTAATCTAACTAAGATAACAAGTATAAACATTCATGCATTAACTTAAGCAATACAAGAATGAGGAAATATGACAAGTTGTATTAATGAAAGAAACATTGTATACTTACAACCATGTTGATGTGGTGCAAGCTTTCCTCCAAGCTTCTCCTTTCCATTTACACCGCCTGATGGTAATGAGAATGCTTATGAAATATCAAGCCTGCAAAGCATTTCTTATCTTGAATGTCTCAAGAACAGAGGTTTCATACTATCAATACTTTTTCTCCTCAAGCCCTTGAATGACCTTGCTTATATAGAAAATTGGGAGTATTAACCACCATAGAAAATCAAGGGAATGGTTGAGATATTCACTCCTTAGGTTAGGATTTAGTACCCAAAATGGAGGGAATATGTATGACTCAATCTCATGAGTCATCCCTCGACCATAACCACTCAAGAGCATATCTATATTTTCCCATAGAAAAAGGTGGGTTAGCTCAACAACACTAACACTCCCCCCAAAATGGCCACACAACGTTACTAACGCTCCCACATAGTGGACTAGGGAGCGTTAATTCTCCCCGTACATGGGAAGGGGGGTGTTAGTGCTCAAACAAGGCTTAAAACTCAAGGTAAAAGGTGGTTTTTCGATCTTCAAATGATGAGTTTTCTTCACCAATTTTTCTAGGGAACATGATAGGCAGTTCCACATGATGATAGAGTTGCGACATTAAATTATGACACTTAGTAGAATATAAGTGAGACACTTAGGAATGTGGAAAATCGACACCTAAATAAGTGATACATAAGTGCGACACTTAGTAAAATATGATACATAAGTGTGCCACTTAGTAATATGGAAATTTGGTATTTAACAAGGGGGATGTTATCCACTCTAGTTTATGAAAAATAAAAAATGAATGCGAGAAAGAAAAAAAATTCCATATTTATCCATATATCATTTATTTTATAACATGTATATGTTAAGCTAACGTGGATGCATGAGTAAATCAATCAATAACATGAAAAAAAAGAAAACAAGCAATCAAAAGAAGGGAAAAAACATAATCTACTATATTCTAAACCTAAGAAGTTAGGTTCCTTTTGCATAATAGGGATTGAGAAGGGATCCATTAATGGGTAATGGTATTCTCCTTCCATCGGGTGTGGTCAAATAAAAGGAGTTAGTCCCAGACTTCATTTGGATTTGGTAGGGGCCAAGCCATAAGATCTTGAATTTCTTGTGCATACTCAAATTTTCTTTTCTCTTGTCCCACATAAGTACAAGGTCACCATCATCAAAACCCCTTTGTCTTGATTCATGATAAAATGTTCCCTTGATATTGTCTTGCTTCCTTGCCATTTGATCAGAAGCACACCTCACAGACTTGTCCAAATCTATAAGTTGATAGATTCTTCCTTGTAACACATTATTATGTGATCTAGGTGGATCTTGGTGGCCATCCACCTTTTCGACTGAATCAAAATTTTGTGCCTATGGTTTTGATAAACCATGATATTCACCCTTTTTATGGGGAATGGAATGTAATACCATCTTTACAGACATCAAGTAATGATTTCCTAGTGGTCTTATGTACATGCCTACATCATAGCATTAATGCATTGGATCCCATTAGAAATCTGTAGTTAAGTGTGCTCAAGATAGACTAGTACTGGGAAGGGTGATCATTTGTGAAGTCTTAATGTTTTACATGCCAACGAAATTTTATAAATTTAGACCAATTTATCCCACATGCATCATGGGAACTGTTATCCTCTCACTCTCTCATATATAATTGAGGTGAAGGAGGCACTTTAAGCATGCAATGGAGTGTGATGTAAATCTTGTTGTGAATAAAGTGTAGCCAACATCTCTTTCTTTTTAGAGATAAGCTATCCCATTCTGCCAATTTGTGTTCTACAATGTTTTTCTATCTTATTCATTGACATAAGTTGGGCTTCACTATATTTCTGTGTTCTCTGCTATATTTTTTTTTTCTCGTTTGGTTCCTAGAATAATCTGGATCAATGGTATCAAAGCAGTATGATCCTTTTTGTTTCAAAGTGCATGTCCCCGATGAGGTCATGGTATAGAGAGTTGGGTCTTGAGCTAGTTTCGCTTGAGGACAACTGCTCTCGCCAGCCCAAGCGACCTCCCATGGTGGAAGAAAAGAGAGATGACAGAGAAAGATATCATTTCAAGGCATTTCTAAAGGAATCCCTCATGCAAAAGAGGAACAAGATGATGGAAAACCTCACTCAGATCCTTCAAAGACTACCGATGGCAGTGGCCGAGGCATTTTCGACAAGAATCCATTTCAGAGGTGCAACACCCTTATAGGTACAAGTCAATTTTGATATACCCTTATTTGAAGGCAAGATAGATGAAAATGCTCTAGAAAAATGGTTGAATATGCTAGAAAGTTATTACTCTATCCAAAACAAATTTTATTGTGAAAACATCACCTTCATGCTCCTTAAATCCCTTCCCCATGTCAAATATTGGTGTGAAGGTTACTGGGATAGGTACACCGTGGATGAATCTACACCATTTAGGAGAGAACCCACTTGGGAAACATTTGTAGATTCTCTAAAGGAATTCTACCCTATGAGAAACTACGATGACCAGTACATGAGATGGATGAATCTACATCAGAAAAGAGACCAAACAATGCCAGAGTACACTAACATATTTCATAACTTGCACTCAAATCTTGCTATCAAAGACTCCAAGAAACACTTGGTTTTGAAGTACCACAGTGGTTTGCAAAATTACATCGAAACATAGATGGATTTCTTGGAATTTTCCTTACTAGGAGTTGCTTATCGATATGCAATCAAAATCGAGTAGAAATTCAAGCAGTGGAGTAAGCGAGAGCTTGGGTTTGAAAATATGCCACAACAAAATCATGGTAAAGGAAACCCTAACTCATATAACAAAGGACAGATCAACAAGTCCAACCTCAAGATATCCAATCCAAGACACGGGAAAATAAGGGTAACGAGAAGTTGAAGAAAGACACTGAAAAGTGGTGTGATTTCCACAAAATCCCCTGGAACAACACTGATGAATGTCACTCGAAAATATCATTGGTGGACGAGCTCAAAGAAAAAGGATTAGAACCTGACTTAGACTTTGATTCAAAGCACAATAAAGGGAAACATATCATCGATGCAGAACCCACTACTACCATTGCAACCACAACAATACAACCGGAAGAACCAAAGGATCTTGAGGATGGGGAGTGCCTCTTCCACTCATAGATGTGGGTAAATGGGACCCCAATACATTTCATTGTTGACAACGGGATTTAGAAGAACGTGATCTCAACTACAGTTTCCAATAGATTGAAGCTACAAAAAATGCCACACCCCCAACCATACACCATCATATGGTTGAGTTGGGGACGAGAAATTTGTGTCAGCCATGAATGTCACCTATCCTATGGCATCAATCCCTTCAAGGATGAGGTAGTGTGTGATGTTTCCCTAATTTAATTCTATGATGTTCTTTTAGGACAACCATATATGTGGAAATGTCACGCTATCTATGAGTCCCAACCCCACAGTGTCATTGTTACTTTGGGAGGTTAGCTCTATAGGGTACCAAAGGTAGATTTGACTACTGCCACTTCATTGATTTAAAAACAACAGTGTCACAAAGTAATCTCTCAGAACACAATTTTTTCCTTCTTTGATCCAGCTAGACGGTGAATAGAAGGTCAGGTCACTACGACCACTACAACCTTGTCCCAAGACATTTCTACCCAGCAGAAGTAGGTCAACAATATTTTAGAGGAGAACGAAGAGAATGAGAGTATACCATGTGTCCAACATAGCTCTATTGGCCAAGGCCTTTTCAGGTGTGCTTGGGGTTCCAACCATTATCCCCCATTGATATAGCTCTTCTTGTTGCATCTTCACCAACATAGTCCTCCCACACCCAGATCAAGGCAGATCATGCAACTAGATATGTTGAATGGATCCAACACCTCCAACACATTCATGACATCCTTCCATAGGCAAAGTGCAAGCATGAAATCTACTTCAACAAGGAAATTTACTCACCAAAGTTCATATTCAATAGAAGTTTCCCCATCTCATGAGGGAACTTGACACAATGGGGATTGTTGCTTCCTAAGGGGGAAAGAATGATCTAGGTGGATCTCAGTATGTTAAGAACCAAATATCAATATAACATAGAAAAACCTCAGAATAAGTACTCAACGCCTTGCAAAAGAGAGAAATTCAGATAATAAGCCTCTTTGAACTGTCTCCATGAATACGGTGGAAACTGTACTGGCTTTGAAGGGATGAGAGAGTGCAAAAAAGTGTGCGTACTTGGTCAGTCTATCGACAATCACCATGATGACACTCTTTCCTTCAGACTTTGGTAAGCCTGTGATGAAATCCATGGAAACCTCATCCCAACGTTGACTTGGGATGGATAATGGTTGTAAAATACCTGGGGTCTTAATTGTTTCCACCTTATTTTGTTAGCAAACCAAACATTCTGACACAAACCTTTGAACATCAGTTTTAAGGCCATCCCAAAAAAATTCCTTCTTGACCCTATGGTAGGTTTTCAAAAATCCTAAGTGCCCTCCTACTGGAGAGGTGTGCAATTTCAATAGTACCTTTTGTTTGAGTTGGGAGTTCTTACATAAATATAAGAGATCTTTGTACCATAGTGAATCATTTTTCCATGTAAATGTATCTGATGCACTGGAATCTTGCTGCAACCTTTGAATGCGA
>ML790528.1:109780-132873 GCA_009831015.1 Picea engelmannii | reverse complement strand
GGGCGCGATCATATGGACCGTTGATATATGAGCGATGCATAAATGTGGGCATGGAAAGTATATGCGCTCTGAAAAACTTAGGATAAGAGCATATTGTGGTTTTTTCCCAAACTTTTACATGTTTACATCACCAAGGGGTTAGACAAACAACATTTTAAGCATCCAAGACATGGTCCAACATTGATCATCGAGCTGGTCTTATTGAAAGTCACTTGGCTAAGATTAAACAGTTTATCCGAGCTTATTCACTATTCCTATCAAGATCAATTTAAAAGAACTTGGCCATGCTTGAAAGGTATGAACCAAGTCACTGTTATTGCATGGGGCTCTTATTGAAATTATTTTATGCCCTCTTTTCTTTTTCTTTTTCTTTCTTTTCTCAAATTATTTGCATAATGAAAAATCATTTGACAAACAAAAAACACTAGAGAGATAACATTCTAGTCACCAGTTGATCCTATAAATTATAGGGTGATAACACTTGTGATACCTCTTAACTCAATTTCTTTTCCTTCCAATGAAAATTTCATGAAAAGTTCTTGAAAATTAAAATCCACCATTCCTAATGATTGTAACCATTGGATTCCTAGTACAACATAAACACCACCCATGGGTATATCAATAATTGGACTATTCATTACATATTCCCCGATAGTAAGATTGATCTTATTGCATTTTCCTGAGAAATTGATAGTTCCTCCATCTGCAATCATTACTTGAAACTCTGATGCTGGATATACAAAGCAATTGAGAGCTTTGGCTAATTTATAGTGAATGAAATTATGAGTACTGCCAAAATCAATTAGGACTATTACCTTTTTCTTTTTGATATATCCTTCAATCTTGAGGGTTTGAGAAGTGTCAATTCCATCCAATGCATTACACGATATCGTGGGAGTCAACTCTTCAGATGAAATTGCTTCTACGTTTTCATATTGAGATGGTTCTTGTTCTTCTTCCTCTTCGCAATCTATGTAGAATAATTTATTCTCACCACACTTATGTCCCTTACTGTACTTGCTGTCACAATTAAAACATAAACCTTTTTATTTTATTTCCTCTAATTATTGAGGTGTCAACCTTGTATGTTGAGGTGGTTTAGAAGAAGGAGCATTATTCTCTCTATAGCTGTTAGGATTGGTCCTTCTAGTAGCCATAGCCATATTTTTACTTTCAACATTTATTGCCACCCTAAATGCATTCTCCAATGATTTGGGTTCCCAAAGGCGAACCTCATGTTGAATGTTATCCTTTAAATTTTATATGAATACATCAATCAAGTGCTCATTTGGAATATATGTTACCTTTATATTCAATCTTTGGAAGTTCTCAATGTGCTCTGTAACTGAACCCTTTTGTTTGAGATTTATCAATTGGCTAAAGAAGGTATTGCTCCTTGTATCCTCATAGTGTGCTATCATTTCTTCTGTGAAAATTGTCCAAGTGACGAGTGATTTGCGAGAACAAAGCCATCAATACCATACAAATTGATTGGGTTTTAAATATAAAAAATCAATTCGTACCTTTTGTGTATGTGGCACATTATGTAGATCAAATAATTGCTCCATCTGAAGTATCCATGTGATTGGGTCCTTGCCATAAAACTTCCTCATATCGATCTTAGGAACGTGGTTGGTCTTCAACCCAAAGTTGGATTTTCTCCATTCTTGATTCACCTTCCTTGTGTCCTCATCATGAATTTCATGGGCTACATTTTCACTTTCACGTGTCCTCTTTATTAGAAAAATTTTCAATCCTTCCATGATCTCCCCTTTTAAACCCTCCATCATCTCTCGTAGTTAATATTTTGTTACTGTATTCTTTTGTAAATCATTTATGTCCCTACGCATTTCTTCACCTTCATCAAAAGTCCATGTAGGATTGTCTGGAGGCTTATTTGGTGTATAAGTTCCCTTTTTGGGTGGCATGTTGGCCAAGTATCACTTTTGAACCTTGATTTTGAGGTGGTTATGATAGACAATCTTTCTTCTACTGTGTCTCCAAAGTTTCAGCCCTTCTGGGTATGAAACATTACTTTTTGTATTTCTCTGATATTTCTTCTTTGCAATGCCACAGGTATGATCAAAATTGGATGTGACAAGTGGAATTTATGGTAAATTCCCCATAACTTGTTGATTTTTTGCCTTTCCAGGAGATCTCACTTTTATAGCGTGCCCCGCACAAAATAATTGATATAAAATTTTGAAACTCATAAGAAAAATACCAAAAACTGTCCAATATCCATTGCAACTGGTCTCACTCAATTTGGACACTCTAGGATGAAGTTATGATTGTTTTACTTGGAACACCTTCTTGAGACTAGTCAATAGGACTAGTCAGATACCCTATCTTCCATAGGGTGTATATACAAATGTTAAATGACCCAGAATATGAACCTTTTAAAAAAAATACCTTACTAATTTTTGTGAATAGCCTCCAGAGTTCAGGGTCTGAAACATTACATAAAAAAATTTATAGCGAAAATTCCGCAATGACTCAGTTCAGGATGATTTCAGAACCCTATATTGCATAGGTTGTATCTCCTAAAGAGTAAGGCCTCAGAAGATGAAATTTTAACCCAACGTGACTTAATCCGTCTACTAAATATCCTCCAAGATGTTCCTTCTGAAACGTTGCAGAAAAAAAGTTATAGCAAAAATTCCAAGGTGTATCATATGTAGCAGCGAAACCCCAAGACCTTGAGCTCTGATACCATATGTTAAGAACCAAATATCAATATAGCATAGAAAAACCTCATAATAAGTACTCAACGCCTTGAAAAAGAGATAAATTCAGATAATAATCCTCTTCGAGGGGGCAACCTTCTTATTCCCACATAAATGTACAATTACAAGATGATTCCAAATGAAAATGTCTCCTTGGTATATATAGGAGACTAAGAGGTATAATTACAATTAATGGACTAAAGCCGACATAAATAAAATAAAATTACTAATGTAATATGCCCCAATTAAGGAGTAATGAGCCATTATTAAGGGCTTAAACACAATAGTCATCCACCTTTTCCACTGAATCAACATTTAGAGTCTATGGTTTTGATAAACCATGATATTCACCTTTTTGATGGGGAGTGGAATGCATTTCCATCTTTACAGATATCATGTAATGATTTGCTAGTGGTGTTATGTACATGGCTACAACAGAGCGTTAATGCATCGGATCCCATTATAACTCCACAGTTAAGTGCACTCGAGCTAGCGTAGTATTGGGATGGGTGACCACCCGAGAAGTCCTAAGGTTTTACATTCCTATGGAATTTTATAAATTTAGACTAATTTATCCCACATGCATCATGGGAGTTTTTATCCTCCCACTCTCTCATATATAGTTGAGGTGAAGGAATCCCTTTAAACATGCAATGGAGTGTGATGTAAAGCTTATTGTGAATGAAGTGTAACAAACCTCTCTTTCTTTTCAGAGATAAGCTATCACATTCTACTAGTTTGTGTTCTACAATGTTTTTCTATATTATTCATTAATAGAAGTTGGGTTTCATTGTATTTATGTGTTCTTTTCTATATTTTTGTTTTTGTCTCATTTTGTTCGCAACAAAATAAATATCGTTATCAATTGAAAATTGTTTTGCAAACTGAAGGATGTGTATTTGGAGGTCGATGGGAAACATTGCTTCCAATCCATATACTAACTCAAATGGGGATTTTCCTCTAGAAGTCTTAGTTGTAGTACAATATTCCCATAGAGCATACTTAATCTTGTTATCCCTACCCTTCATATTTTCACCTACAATCTTCTTAACAATGTTCATGATATCCTTATTTCTAGATTCTACCAATCCATTCCCTTGGGGATAATAATTAGATGAGTGAGATAAGACGATCCCATACTTGAAGGAAAAATCTGCTAAATTCAAAGTGATAAATGCCTTTGTGTTATCAGTGGTGATATTAGTAGGGGCACCATACCCTGTGATTATTATTTCCTCAAGAAAATTCATCACAACTTCCTTGGTTTCCTTTTTCGTTGGGATAACTTTTACCCGCATAGTGAAATAGTTTGTAGCAGTCAAAACCTAATTATATATGTTGTTAGAGTTATCCTTAAAATCACCAATGAACTCTAAACCCCATTGTTGAAAATGTGCTTCAACAATGAATGGTTTCAAAGTAAAAGAAGGAAATCATTGTTTCCCTAAGAAGAATTGACAAGGTTGGTAAGACCCAACATATCGATGAGTATCACTAAATAATGTAGGCCAATAGTAATCGTCCCTCAAGATATTATGGGCCATGGTATGGGAAACCAAATTACCACCAAAATACCATGAATGAATTTCCTTAATCAATTTATCTACTTCATCTTTGTTCATGCATCTAATGATTACCCCATCAGGATTCTTCCATCCTAGGCCATCCTGGGTCAAGAAATACTTCATATATTTCAATCTCAAGGATCTCCTCTTATGATATACTAGGTGATCAGGACATGAGAGATTATTCAAGTAATACACAATATCAAAATACCACTCATCATGCTCTAATTCACTTAAGACATTTTTTACTTGATCACTCTCACCCATTCTTATGGCTTATTCATTATTCTCAGTGAATATCTTAGCTAAACCTTTTTCCTTTAATGATGTTAGTCGGATTAATATCTAAGTCATATTATTGGATCTGTGACACCCATTTTCCCATAGTTCTAAGGAAATCCTATTGTGATAGGACATCCTTAAGAACGATATATGGTACATGAGATTTGATCTTATTATATCCAACATAAATTCTAAAATGCTTCAATGATTCCACAAGGGAATAAGCTTGTTTCTCAGTGATTGTGCAATTTAGTTCAACATAACTCATGATATTACTCATGAAATCAATAGGTTGTTCATAATAGTCTTTGTTCTTTTGTAAAATAAACCTAGCTATAGTATCTTTAGAGGCGAAAGAAAAAATTATGAAGTCTCTGGAATAGTCTAGGATAACAAGGATAGGTGCCATAGTAATTTATTCCTTAATATGTTCAAAGGATTTACAAATTCTATCACCCCATTTGAATAAGGAATATTTCTTTAGTAAATCATTCATTGGTTTAACCTTTTCAATGAAGTTTGGAATAAATCTCCTTATAAAGTTAATTTTTCCAAGGAATTATTGTAAAGTATTCTTATTGATTGGGGGAGGGATTTTATTTATGGAATCGATTCTTTCTGGTTTAATAGAAATACCATCCTTATATACAACATGGCCCAATAAATTTCCTTTATTAATATTGGAAATTGACTTCTTGGGGTTTAGGGAAATACCATACTTTTTTCATCGTTCAAAACTTTTCGTAAGGTGTGAAATGTGTGCAATTTTTCTTTCCTTAGAAACGACCATCAAATCATCTTGATATATTTATATGATTTTCCCTATCAATACTCTAAAGACAAAGTCCATTTCTCTTTGAAAAGGATATCAAGCATTCATAAGGCCAAAGGGAATTCTTAGATACATGAAAGTTCCCCATCTGGTGGTAAGGAAGTTTTAAGTTGATCCTCCTTCTTGACTAAATCTTTTTTGTATCTCGGAAAACTATCTAGCATGGACATCATTCCTGCACCAGTGACCACTTGCAATAAGTTATCCATGTTTGGAAGAGGATAGTTGTCCTTGAGAGATAGTTGATTAAGATTCCTAAAGTCTACACACATGTAAATCTCTCCACTCTTCTTATAGATGACTACCAAATTAGCCATCTAGGAAGAATATCTGATAAGGTCTATAATCTTGGCATCGACCATATTTTGGAGTTCTTTCTGGATTAGGGGAGCCAACTTGGGGTTAATTTCTCTTATATTTTGTATAAATGTTTTGGATCCTTCCTTGAGAGGAATAACATGATGGATAATGTCTCCTTTATAATCCTTTGACTGATCATATGAACAAGCCAAAATGTCTTTATATTCTCAGATAAGGTTTATTATGGTCTCTCTTTCGGCATGAATGGTTCCTTTTCCTATCTTGACCATTCTAGGATTATTTTTTGATTCAAGTTTGAATTCAAAAACTTCATCAAATTGGTCAACACAAGGTTTCCCTTTATACATGTCATTCCTATTAAACATTCATTCTAAAGGAACAACCCCCTTGGGAAGAGTGTCATTTGGAAAGTATTCAACTCTCAAGTTCATGGATTCAACTAGGAGATTGATTTGGCTATCTAAAAAATCCCTCGTGCTATGTAATAAACAAATAATTTGAGCATCATCATTGAATACTTGCCATTGCTCAAGGTTATTAGGTATAAATGGTGTAAATATTACTTCCATTTTCACAAGACACAAATCATTTCCTCACAAGGTTGTGAAGTGGATGAAAACACAACTAAAGAATCAACAACATGGTTTTTCTCTCCTAGGACAACTTCAATTGAAAATGCATCAAAGAGATCTATGGTGTCCCAAATCAAATTCCTATATCTTCTCAACCTTTCATTCTTAGCAGAAAAATTCTTCTTTATTTGAGAGACAACCAAATCAAAGTCCCCTATAATTCGAAAGCACCTAATTTTTATATCAAGGGCCAAATCCAATCCTATGGTTTAGGATTCATACTCGGAAATGTTAATCGTAAAATCAAATTCAAGCATATAATATAAAAAGGTGTCCTCGTGCGAAGGAGATACAAGAGCAATGCTAGTGCCAAAACTTGAGCTAGAATGAGCACTATCAAATTCCAAATTCCAAACATCGCTAGCTCCTTGAAATTATTCCTATTGAGTTATAGAGTTGGTTAGGGCACAAAAATTACCAATAAATTCATCTATATACATTATGTCATTCACAGTATCTTGAGGATCCTTGACTTGGTACCTTACAACAGGTTCTCTAAAAAGGGTGAAAAAATCCCCATCGAGAGTTGAGATGGTAGCATAGGAAAATTCCATTTGAAGACTACCACCCAAGGTAGCATCCCAATTCCTAGATAACAACGTTCACTAAGCATCAGGTACATTAATAAATACAACATCCATTAAGAGGGATATATATGGTTAAGTGGTTAAGATAACCTTGACGTCTTTAATGAGACAAAAAATAGGGATGGTCCTTGAATCAATACCACATACATTCCTATAAGGTCTTGTGATTCTTAAAACAAGCTAATTCATAACCTTCAAACAAACAACATTAGTTGAAGCCCCAAAATCAAGCATAAAATTATGAAGAACGAGATTGTTTATCATCAAGGTAATAAAGAAGGGAGAATACCCTCCATTCTTCTTATCACAATTCATAGTGTGGAGGATTATGGGAGGGTCCTCAGGCTCGTATTGAAAGTATAAAAATTGTTTGATCTTGGCCCTTTGTGAAGGAATATTGATTATCTCAATAATAGTAATAGGGACACCAATATTAGTCAAGTCAACATTCAATTCCAAGTTCATATCATCTTCGTGTAAGGTTGAAAGAGTAAGTCTAATGCTCTCATTTTAAGGATTAGATTGTGAATATTGTGTTGAATGAACCTTAAGTTTATCTCTATACTCTTCATCCATGACATTCAAAATTGCTAATTTAGTTATCCTAGCAGCCTTAGCATTTTTGGGATCCCATTATTATTTGGTAGTGAAGGTTGTTTGTAAGGATTTAGCGGATGTAGAGTTTTTTTCCTTAATCCAATTCATATGGTCCATAGTTTTAATTCTACTTGGCCCTTGCTTGTAACGATGACATTCTTGGCTCTTTTCAAGCACATTCATTTTGTTCATGAGATCCTTTGAGATTGCCTCACATGGGTGGTCATCTGGTTCATCTTTTGACTTAATGGTATAAGGTATTTGTAAGATATTTTGTTAGGGTAAGTCTTAATATTAGAAGCAACAAGGTTATCTTATATTTCATATGTCCATTCCTGAGTTTCCTTCAAAGTATTTTCAGATTTGTCTCTTAAGACAATACCCAATTGTCCTTCAAAGGCACGAAAATAGTGAATCAAAACCTCCCAATCCTTTGGTTTAAGGTCATCAGGGAAATCACTTATCAAAGTGTCAAATATCGAATTAAAGTTATTAACTGACTCAAATTCTTCTCTCTTAAGTTGATTAATTTGTTCTAAGAGAAATTTACCATTTTTATTGATTTCCCATCTTTTCAGGAAGGTACCATGAAGGGATTGCATGGTTTTAATTCTTTTGTATGGAAGATTTTTATACCACAACCTAGCATCCCCTTTTAGTGATGAATATAAAATTCTCATGATCACATCCTCATGTTGGAATTCATGGAGCTCAAGGGTTTGATAGAATAAAGACAAATGGTATTCAACATAAGCATCATAGTTGTTTGAGAACTTAGGAAACCATATGCCTACATCATTGGGTAAATCATGAGGGTATCCTCGGAATCCAGTCATGCTTAAAGGTTTTAAGATATTGGAAACCTATGGTTCAAGAGACATTTTGGATATAGGGGGGTTACTAGGGTACCTCCTTCTACATGTTCACATATGTTCTAGGTTTGGTGGAGTCACTAAATGATCTTATTAGACAAAGGGTTATCAAAATAAGGGATTCTTCCCTCAATTGAGTCGTCAGGTAAGCTATGTAAGAAATGATTTGATGCGATATTACCAAGAAATGGTTGAATCATAGACTTAAATTTCATAGGAAGAATGACTAATTTATCCCAAGTAACGACACCAAAATATTATCACAAAATCTATCACTTGTGCAAATCCTTTACAAGATGCTTGACTAGTGTAACATATGGAAGAAATTTCCACCATAACCTAAGTTACCTTTTTTTAGTGAAGGAAAATGATCCAACACAAGGGAGTCTTCCCTAGAAACCTCAAGGGATACTATAGCAAGCTAAAGGAAAGTCTACGCCCCCCTATCTTGGTTACTTGAATATCTAGGTCAAGGTTAAGGACGAGGTTAAGATGGATTAGATGAAGAAAGTTAATAGTGCATGTGTGAGGGATGTTCATAAGACAATCAATTATGTTTATTAAGCTAAAATAAATTAAATTCCCTGAAACACTAGCTATCAAAAGAAAAATGAAAGTCGTAAATAAACTTGAATGATAGATAAGATACTTGAGAATTGAACAAGTTTGTAATAGAACACATAAATCAGCTCTAAAATAAGCAAGAAATATATGAAAAATATGTCAAATACCAAGTAAGAGACTTCTAAACCATCAACCAATGATTTCTTAAAAGAAAAATCTTTAAACTATGTTAATTAGATGCAACATGACAAGCCCTAGTGGATGAAAATGCAATTATTACAACAATAATGATGTTATACAATGAATATAAGATAGGATGCAAGATGTTAGACTAATAATAATATCAAATGATAATGAAAATGCAATTAATCTTGAACTAGCACAAAATGTTGAGAGAGAATAGGGTTTTAACTAAGGTTTTAACACTTGCAACAAGAAGACTAGTGTCATGTTATTTCCTTGGGCATATGGAGTCAATGTAACTGTCATCTCAAGATTTGTAATTTTGCAAATCCCAACACAAGTCCCCAAATATGCATAACTATTAAAAATCCTACCATTATTACCTTAGTAAGAAATTCTCTTATTTTAGTGATGGCTGAGGTCCACCACCGGGGAGGCTTCTCGGGTGACCTCAAGGGATTAAAGTAGCAATTATTGTAGCCAAACCTACCGCCCCCTCCCTTGATCACTTAAATAAAAGTATAGGTCAAGGAAATAGAAGGAGTATGAAGCTATTTGAGTACCTTCCCGGAACAAGAACACTTTATAGAAAATATATGATTATTTCCAAGTCCAAACATGCAATAAATACTCCTCAAAGACACTAGACAATGAAATTTTCTATGGATAGTACAAATTTTCAGCAGTACAACAGTCTTATAACAACAATATGAATTTGTAACAACAACAATAAAAATAGCTTACAATCTCAACAATTGACCAAGAAAATTAAGCATGCATCACATAGAACATTATCCAATTGCTTAAGATAAATTATGAGCAAGTTAAGCCACCTTTAGAAGAGTATATGCAACAAATTAAAGTGTATTAAGATGGTTGTAGAAAACTTTTCCAACAACAAAAAATTTACTAGCAAATTAGTGAGTGTTAGTGTTAGCAAAGTTAGTAGATCAAATTCACCACAAGAGAGTTGTACGATGAGTGCCTTTGAGGGTTCTGGAGTATATACAACAACAATACAACAATGCTTGAATATTGAGATATCAAAGAATAAGAGATATGGCTTAAAATATAAGATGCTAACACATTAGGGCCTTCGAGTATAATCCTTAAAGAGAACGACTGCTAGAATGAAGCACTTTCAGGTTCTAGCAACACTTTTTCCCTTCTTAGTACTTCAACTAGGTCACAGAATCAAGTGTCTAGGGATAAAATCCTAAAGTGTTATCACTTTAGGGCTTTAGGATGTTAACCCTAGCAAGGATATTTCACCAATTTTGAACAAGAATAACCTTATGAGAGAAGGAAGCACTTATTCTCCTCTCTTAGGATTTCACCAAGCAAGACGTTTAGCATGAAAAAGAGAATTTATCATGAAGCATTGATAACACAAATACAATGAAGGACCAGATGTTGTCACTAAGAGGGGGGGGATGTGTGAATCAGTGACATAATAATTTTATCAATTTTTCTTCTATTAATGCAATCAATAATTTAACACAGTATTTATCGTGGAACCCAATTGGGAAAACCACAAATACTTTTCTATTAACTGCAAAATTCTGCTTTTACAAGTTACATAGAAGGAATATGTTCTTCCTTTTATATCAACACCAACTGATCAGGATGTATCCACACCCTTGTTCACCAGCACCAATTGGTAGGAGGATTCGACCCCCTGTTTAGTCAGCTACAACTAACAAGGAAGCACCTACTCCCCTTGTTCACCAGCACCAACTGTTAGGAGGTTACATGCCCCTATTTAGTCAACTACAACTTACAAGGAAGAACCTACTCCCCTATAGGTTCCAACCTACCCTTGCACCACCCAACCACCCTTAATTTCTAAATATGAAAATCTTTTGTATCATACACTGGATTGCATAACTGCTTTGTCACCCTCTGTTCTTGATCTTCAATAAGACATTGACAGGCACCTTAGAACTAACAATTATTCATCTTGGACTCTGCTTCTATTTTGATCTTATTCCATGGACTACAAAGACACACTCTTCTCATCACTCTTTCTTGTTTATATATTCTTTCAACTGGTGTGAACTTATGAAACATTGTGTCCCTTTGTTTGGACCATTGCACCCCTTCACTTAACAATAATCTCATTTGTTTTTCTTTATCCAAATATTATCGAGAAGCCTTTTCAATTTAATGAAAATGCTTTTCATTAATCGAATATAGGTATGGATCGATTTCATTTAACTTAGATCCATAACTCTGCAAATATTGCAAAAACCGAGTTCTGCAGAGGCACTTCCTTCAAACCATTTTCATATGACCGACAACACAAAACCACGGGCTTATCAACTTAAGTAATGTATTATATTTAACCTTTATTTTCTTATTTCATATGACTACAGACGGTGACCAGACGCTAGGCCAAGCGAGTGCTTGATCCCTTATCAAAATCAACGCTCACATTTTAATCTCCCGATAAGATGGACGACTATCGGTACTTCGAGACTTCATCCTTCGCGACTTCCATCCTCTTTAAAAATATCCTGAATAAAAGACGCGTGTCCATAATCTTCAATGGTTGAGAATGCTCCCAAAGTGTTCTTCAGATCAGACGACTCATGTCCACTTTGGGACTTTGGGATTAAGGTCATTTGCTGATGGTGAAACTCCCGAAGTAAAAACTTCCAGAGTGACGTAACTTGCTGACATCATTGTTGATGATGTGGGCTCTCAATGTGAGTGATACATTTCTTATCCTCATGACTTCGAAACTTCGACCTTCGAGACTTCGGATAATCCGATTTCTCCACTTCCCAGTTATCCCGAAGTGATATTCCCCGAAGTGTAAACCTCGAGTAGGTTGACTTCATCCAATGGTCATTGTTTAACCCGAAAAGGATTAACAAAATCCAACGGCTATCGAGAATTTGACTATTTGGGATTTCGGGCCTTTGGCCTTGCTCATCCTATCCTTCTACTTTCCTCGATCTGATGGTCAATATATATTATGAAGAGTTTCATCATATCAGATGAATTACATTTATTTTAGGACATTTGTGGCTTACTCTGTCCTTCCAGTAAACATGATCTGGCGGTACTAATATCTCCCGAAGTGTTCTTCATATCGGACGGTTCACATTTTCTTTGGTACTTCGGCCTTCGGGTGATCTTACTTGTTCTCAACCCATTTTCTCCCGAAGTGGTCAACGCCAAATTTGACCACTGCTACCTTGGCACAATCTGAATAGATCGGACGATCCTCATTTACTTCGGGACTTCGTATTGGACAGTCTTTGTCTTTACTTATCCTATCCTTCCACTTAACTTGATCCAATGGTTGATGTGGATTGCAGAACCATAACTTTCGAGTGGTTTAATTCGTTGCCCAAACTTTGCAATTGAATTTGTGCGATTTTTGGTGAGTCAACCACAATCCTTGACATTTGAATCGATGATATATGACGATCTAGAATAATTGCAGGATTGGAAATAACATACATTTTAATTCTCCCTTTTCACTCTACAATCAATCCCTATGCTTGATCTGACGCTTGCGTATCCAACGGTTCTGATTTGATCTGATCGTTGACTAGTCCTCCAACGATCCTTCTCTTGTAATCCGACGGTCTAGACTAATTGCAGGATTGGGAATAACACATTGTTTAATTCTCCTTTTGCTCTCTGCAATCCATCCCTGTCGTTGATCTGGCGTTTTCCTTTTTGAGTTTCATGTGTGTCATCTCTTCTGAGCTTCTGATCTCCAGTCGCTAACCCTCCTGATATTTTTAATATGTGTGTACTATCATACTGCATATATTTATTTGACATGAACTCTGCATATTGTTATACTATTTGACATCAATGAAAACACATTAATGACACTATGTCCAAAAATCCCCCCCTTTTTCATTGATGGCAACACACCAATTTCATACACAATCTCCCCCTGTGATGATGCTTCTCTCTTCTGAAGTTACTCTCCCCCTTTGACATCAATGGAAAATGCTTCCTTCCCCTATGGTAAATATTTGTCTGTCTGTATGCTTCTGACCATAATCTGAACTTAGGTAACTCCTCCTGCAATTATACTTTTCCTATCATAATTGAATGACTCCTCTTGACTTTGATTGTTGTCTCCCCCTGAATTGGTGCCAATTGATGCATTAGTTTCTTGAGAGATTATATTGGAAGAGGGATTCCTCCCAATCTTTGCCTGAGATATTCAAATACATCTCTTCTTAAGGGTTTAGTGAAAATATCTGCCACGTGTTCTTGTGTTGGGACATATTCCAATTTAATGGTATTATTTTTAGCCTGATCTCTTAAATAATGGAATTTTATGGGAATGTGCTTTGATTTGGAGTGTTGGACAAGGTTATTGGAGAGACTTATAGTGCTTGTATTATCACAGTATATAGTAGTAGGTTCTTCAAACACTATTGTGATGTCTTGTAAGGTTTGTTTCATCCATTCCACTTGTGTGCAACATTCTATTGCTGCGATATACTCAGCTTCAGTGCTAGAGAGAGAAATTGAGGATTGTTTCTTGCTTATCCAAGCTACCAATGATTCTCCCAAGAAGAATGCTCCTCCACTTGTACTTTTTCTATCATCTATACAACCTGCCCAATCTTCATCTGAATAGGTTTTTAAAGTGAATGAATTCTTGCTAGGGTGCCACAAACCAAGATCTATGGTTCCTTTCAAATACCTAAATATTCTTTTCACAGCTTGAACATGGCTCTCTTTTTGTGTTGCTTGGAATCTAGCCACCATCCCAACAACTTGCTTGACATCGGGTCTAGAAGTTGTTACATAGAGTGAAATCCCAATCATTGATCTGTAGTGTTTTGGATCTACAACTTTGGACTCATCTTCCTTGCTTAGTTTGCATCCAACTATCATAGGTGTACTAATAGGTTTTCAATCCTCTAACTAGAATTTCTTAAGAATATTTTTAACATACTTGGACTGATGGATAAAGAATCCTCTTTTGGACTGTATTATTTGTAATACAAGAAAGAAATTTAGTTCACCAAGCAAGGACATTTCAAATTCTTGTTGCATTCTCCTAGCAAAGTCCTTACTAATTTTTTCATCATTACTGCCAAATATAATATCATCAACATATACTTCCACAATAATCATGTTGTTACCAACAATTTTACAATAAAGATGGTTGTCTATTGATCCTCTTTTGAGGCCTTGTACTTGTAAATATGAATTTAGCCTTGCATACCATGCTCTGGGTGATTGTTTTAGCCCATAGAGTGTTTTCTTTAGTTTACAGACATAGTTTCCTTTGTTAGTTAATTGGAATCCTTCTGGTTCCTCAATATAGACTTCCTCTTCGAGGTTTCCATTGAGAAATGTTGACTTGACATCCATATGCTATACTTTAAAATTTTTGTAGTTGGCAAAGGCTAAGAACATCCTAATTGACTCTAATATGGCTACATGTGAAAAGGTTTCTTCAAAGTCTACCCCTTCAACCTGAGCATACCCTTTACACACCAATCTGGCTTTGTTCTTGATTACTTTCCCATTCTCATCCATTTTGTTTTTATACACCCATTTAGTTCCAATGACATTTTTATTTTTTGGTCTTGGAACTAGTTCCCAAGTTTGATTTTTTTCAATCTGATCCAATTCTTCATTCATAGCATTGACCCAATTTTTATATTTACATGCCTCTTTGATTGAGCTGGGCTCAATATGTGACAAAAGTGTTATTTATGTCTGATACAACAATTGTCTTCTTGTATGCACTCCATCGCTTTTATTTCCAATAATCAGTTCCTCAGGATGATTCCTTTGAGTCATTATTGAGGGTGTCTTTGTGTCTCTTCTTGGGGATTCTTCTCTTATCTCTTATTCTTGAATATATTCCTCGTCTTCACTAGTATCCATATCATCCTCTTCCTTTTCTTATTTATTATCTTCTACTTCTTCTTCTTGTGTACCAATTGATTCATCATCATCTTCATATTCATCTTCATTGTCAAGTATAGTCTCTTGATGTTTGATCCTTATTGTTTTTAAATCATCCACCATGACATTTTCACTTTCAACAATCTTATGTAATCTAAGATTGTAGAATCTCTATGCTTTCTTGGTAGAGGCATATCCAAGAAAGATACCTTCATCAGATCTAGCATCAAATTTTCCTAGATTCTCATCAAGCCTTTTGATGTAACACTTACTTCCAAAGACCTTGAAGTATTTTACCAAAGGAGATCTTCCAAACCATATTTCATAAAGAGTCTTATTACTATTAATCCTGAGCTGACCTCTGCTCAATATGTATATTGTTGTGCTTACAGCTTCCCTCCAATATCCATAAGATAATTTTTCTTCATTGAGCATAGTCCTTGCAACTTTTTGGACTATTCTATTCCTTATCTCAACAATCCCATTTTGCTGAGGTGTTCTGGCATTAGATAATTGTCTTTTTATTCCATGGTTTTCACAGAAGAGATTAAATTATTTTGAGGTGAACTCACCACCATTGTATGATCTAAGACATTTGATTTTTGTCTCTTTTTCATTTTCAACAAGGGTCTTAAAGGCTTTGAATTTGTTAAGTGCTTCTGATTTTTCCTTGAGAAAACATACCCAACCCATTCTAGTAAAATGATCAATGATCAACATAAAGTAAGACTCTCCTTGCAAACTCTTGGTCCTTGTAGGTCCACAGAGGTCGGTGTAAACAAGCTCTAAAGGTTTTGAGGTTGAGTATTCTTTTGTTTTGAACCTTATTCTAGTTTGCTTCCCTAGTTGATAGTGCCTACATATAGGATTTGAGGGATTTATGATTTTTGGAAAATTTCTTACTGCCCCAAGATTGTTGACTTTCACTAAATTGTCAAAGTTGATGTGCCCCAAAATTCTATGCCATAGCCAAATTCCATCTACTAAATTTATATGACACTCCTCATTCAATTTTGTATTTAGTATATATACATTCTCACAAATTCTAGGAGCAGTACCAACCAATTTTCCTGAATCCTCTCTCCTACTCTCACATTTCTAGAAATCAAAGATGAAAATGTGCCCCTGATCACAAGTTTGGATGACACTTAATAGGATAGGTTTCAGTTTTTCAACAAGCAACACATCCTTGGCTTTGTCTTTTCCCAAACTCACAGTGCCTTTCCCAAGTATGTTACCTGAAGCATTGTCACCAAATGTAACTATACCCTTTTGTTTCTTTAAGTTCAAAAACTTGTCCTTGTTTCCTATCATATGTTTTGAGCACCCACTGTCAACATACCAGAGATCTTCTTTATCTTGGGATTTCAAGGAAATGAGACATTCCTCTTTTTATGCTTTTTCTTTCCAAAGCTTCTTTTTCTCTCTAACGAACTTTGGTTTTTCTGAGACTTCTATTAATCTGCAACTACTAGATTTATGTCCATAATTATGACATCTAAAGCATTTTGGGTTCCCTTCTTGTAGAGTTGCAAAGGAGTTATAGTTTCTTCTTTTAACTTGATTTACTGTTTGGTTATCCTTAAGGTTATAGTTCTTAACCCTCAAGTTTTTCCTTCCATATGCTCTACAATTCATAGCTTTGTGTATGAAATTAGAGCATGCAAAGCAATAACCAAAAAAAATGTGAGGATACCTGTTTTGATAAACCTTCTTTGGTGTTGTCTTATATTTTGTCTTGATGGGTGGAAGTAGTCCTCCAGAGTTATGATTATTACTTGTCTTTTCTTCATCTTTATTCTTGAATGTACTGAGGAGAGAAATTGCATAAGATTTTGAGTTAACTTGGTTTTCTTCTTGAGAATAACCTACTCCATATTTGTTACTTGAATCCCTTTGTGTGGTAATAATGTTATCTAAGATTTTAGAGCTATTTTCATATCTTGTTTGAATGATTTTTGTATCAAGTTCTTTTCTTAGGTGAAGTATTTCTGCCTCCATTCTTTCACAAGCTATCTGTTTCTCTTTAAGAGACTTTTCAAGACTTTCTTCCATCCTATTTGCTTCTGGGATTTGGTTTTTCAGGTTTCTCATGAGTTTCTCCATCTCTTTTTCTTTCTGTTCATTTTTTTCCTTTTGTTCAACTACACATTTTTTTCTTGTAGTTGGGTTTTTCCTTGTATTGTTTATTTTTGCCTTCTTCATCTTCAAGGTCCTCCTTAATATAGGGACACCTAGAAGCAAAGTGGCCAACCTTGCCACAATTAAAATATTTGAAAGGAAGCTTGCCTTTGTACTTACTTGATCCTTTATGAAGTGTTTTAATAAAATTGGCTTCGTCTACATCAGATTCTTCATGATGGTTGGATTGAGGTTTTTGCTTTTGATTTTTTGTGTTCTTGAGCACCTTGAAGTCTGCCTCTCCTTGTGGGAGGTTTTCATGACCTAAGCTTAACTCATAGGTCGATTCCATAAAATTCATCCATGGTGAGTTTATCTAGATTTTCTCGATCTTCAAGAGTGGACACTTTATGATTGTATAGCATAGGTAGTGTTCTTAGTATTTTTTCAAATAGCTCATTGTATGACACTTCTACTCCCAAACCTTTGATTACATTAATAATATTATCAACTCTTTTGATGTACTCTGAGATATTTTCTTCATCATTCATTTTTAGACCTTCATATTGTGCTTTGAAAGTCTGAAGTTTGGCCATCTTTACCTTGGAATATATTGCATATATAGTTTACAATTTATCCCAGAGTTGTTTTGCATTTTGGCAGTTTAGTACTTTAGCAAGGATCTTCTTACTCAGTCCAACCTGTAGTGTGTTTAAAGACTTTGCATGTTCCTAAAATTTCTTCTTGTCTTCTTCTTCCGTGGGAGTGAATTTTGGAACATCATATCCTTTTTAAACTAATGTCCATACTTCCAATCCAATGGAAATCAAATAGATTTTCATTCTAACACTCCAGAAAACATAGTCTTTACCATCAAATAGGGGGATTTTTTATGACATCTTCAACTACCGATCCATCTTGATGTATATTTCTCTTCAAGTGATTTAAATCCTTAGTGAAGAGACCTACTCTGATGCCAATTGAAGGACCAGACCTTGTCACTGAGAAGGGGGGGGGGGTGAATCAGTGATAGAATAATTTTATCATTTTTTCTTCTATTATTGAAATCAATAATTTAACACAATATTTATCGTGGACCCCAATTGGGAAAACCACAAACACTTTTCTATTAACTGCAAAATTTTGTTTTTACAAGTTACATAGAAGGAATATGTTCTTCCTTTTAGATCAACACCAACTGATCAGGATGCACCCACACCCTTGTTCACTAGCACCAATTGGTAGGAGGCTTCGACCCCCTATTTAGTCAACTACAACTGACAAGGAAGCACCTACTCCCCTTGTTCACCATCACTAACTGGTAGGGGGTTACAACCCCCTATTTAGTCAAATACAACTGACAAGGAAGCACCTACTCCCTTGCAAGCTCCAACCTGCCCTTGCACCACCCAACCACCCTTAATTTCTGAATCTCGAAAACTTATATATCATACACTGGATTGGATAACTACTTTGTCACCTTCTGTTCTTGATCTTCAATAAGACATTTGTATGCACCTTAAAACTAATAGTTATTCATCTTGGACTCTGCTTCTATTTTGATCTTCTTCAATGGACTGCAGAGACACACTCTTCTCATCACTCTTTCTTGTTTATATATTCTTCCAACTAGTGTGATCTTATGAAACAGTGTGTCCCTTTGTTTGGACCATCACACCCCTTCACTTAACAATAATCTCATTTTTTTTTCTTTATCCAAATATTATCGAGAATCCCTTTCAATTTAATGAAAATTCTTTTCATTAATCGATCACAAGTATGGATCGATTTCATTTAACTTAGTTCCATAACTCTATAGATATTGCAGAAACCGAGTTCTGCAGAGGCACTTCCTTCAAACCATTTTCATATGATTGACAATGCAAAACCATCGGATTATCAACTTAAGCGATGTATTATCTTTTACCTTTATTTTTCTTATTCCATATGACCACAGGCGATGACCAGGCGCTAGACCAAGCGAGTTCTTGATCACTTATCAAAATCAACGATCACATTTTAATCTCCCAATAAGATGGATGACTGTTGGTACTTCGGGAGTTCATCTTTTGCAACTTCCAGCCTCTTTAAAAATCTCCCGAATAAAATGCGTGTGTCCATAATATTCAACAGTTGATAATGTTCCCGAGGTGTTATTCAGATCAAACGACTCATGTCCACTTCGGGACTTAGGTCATTTACTGGCGGTGAAACTCCCAAAGTAAAAACTCCCAGAGTGATGTAACTTGTTGACATCACTATTGATGACATGGGCTCTCAATGTGAGTGATACGTGTCTTATCCTTGTGAATTCAGAACTTCAGCCTTTAGGACTTTGGGTAATTCGATTTCTCCACTTTCCAATTCTCTCGAAGTGAGATTCCCCGAAGTGTAAACCTCTAGTAGCTTGACTTCATCCAATGGTCATTCTTTAACCCAAAAAGGCTTAACACGATCCAACGACTGTCGGGAATTCAACTATTCAAGATTTCAAGACTTTAGCCTTTCTTATCCTATCCTTCTACTTTCCTCAATCTGACAGTCAAGATATCTTCTGAAGTGTTTCCTCAGATCATATGACTTACATTTATTTCGGGACATTTGTGGCTTACTTTGTCTTTCTAGTAAACATGATCTGATGGTCTTGATATCTCCTGAAGTGTTCTTCATATCGGAAGGTTCACATTTGGTTCGGTACTTCGACCTTCAGGTGATATTACTTGTTCTCAACCCCTTTTCTCCCAAAGTGGTCATCACCAAAGTTGACCACTGCTAGCTTGGCGCACTCTGAATAGATCAGATGATCCTCATTTACTTCGGGACTTCATATCAGACGATCTTCATCTTTACTTTTCCTATCCTTCCACTTAAATTGATCCAACATTCGATGTGGATTGTGGAACCATAACTTGTGAGTGGTTTAATTCATTTCCCAAACTCCACAATTGAAGTTGTGCGATCATTGGTGAGTCAACCACAATCGTTGATCTTTGAATCAATGAGATCTGACGATCTAGAATAATTGCGGGATTGGAAATAACGTATAGTTTAATTCTCCCTTCATGCTCTGCAATCAATCCATGTCATTGATCTGGCACTTGCATATCCAATGGTCCTGATTTCATTTGATCATTGAATAGTCCTCCAACGATCCTACTCTTGTAATCTAACGATCTAAACTAATTGTGGGATTGGGAATAACATGTTGTTTAATTCTCCTTTTGCTCTCTTGAATCCATCCCTTCTTTTGATCAGGCACTTTCCCTTCCGAGTTTCATGTGCATCATCTCTTTTGAGCTTCTGATCTTCAGTCACTAACCCTCCTGAGATTTTTAATCTCTGGGTACTTTCATACTGCATATATTTCTTTGACATGAACTCTGCATACCGTTACACTGTTTGAAATCAATGACAACACATTAATGACACTATGTCCAACATTCAAAATTTCATAAATTTCGCTTACTTACCAAGATAGCATGAGATAAAACCCTAATTTCAGAAATTCCATCCAAAAAATAGGAAATTCATCCACAAATTTATCCTCCAGACAGGTCACGTTAGTAGAAGAGAGCAATAACCCAAGATATAGAGAACATTTTAGAATTTTTCTCACAAATGGTGAGTGGTCAATGATTAGAAATGAAATGAGATGGTTCTCTATTTATATGAGGCCGTCTAAACCAATTTTTCCACTTAAAAATGTCAACAAAAAATTAAAAGAGGGCCCACCCCCTTCATTTTCCTTTACAATTTACAAAAATTAAAATTACATAAAGTAAAAATCTAAAACGGTGACATCATGCCCTAGGAGGGTGACATAGGGATGAAAAATGAGATGTCAAACCTCAAGATGAGAACGTTGGGCCTCAAAAATCCATGTGTCATGCTCTCATGTGCCAAAGTGCCATGCGATGTGACTCCTCCTGTCAAACAACCTTTGGAACCCATCATCCATCAAACCCTATCCTCCAAGATGTCATAAATGGATGAAGGGTGACGTGCTAGGCCTCCAAAGGCCATGTCCAAGCATATAAGGTGATGTCATGTGTAGTCCATCATCCTCCATTGGAAACTTTCTTGCAAAGACAAATAAGTATGTCATCCAAGTGTCCACAATTCATATGAACCATGCCAAGTAAGTCACATTTAATAAAATAACCACCCAAACAAGTGCATCAAATCCCCCCTTTTCAAATTAAACAAATGCACAAAGACCTTATAAACTTTTCCAAATTTAGGTATGGGAGGGGTGTCATGGTGCCCTATGGGTAGGCCAATCCCCAAGTTAAGGAATGTTTCCCAATAAGACCCTATCTAGACCATGTAATGAGTATGAGGTGCATTCATAAAGGATCTTCGGCATGGTTTCTTAACATATCAATGGTTAATACTGTCTCATTTATGGGATCCTTTTTGGAGGGTGTGCTACATCCTTGAGTTCCATAGGTTATCGCGGGATTTGTACTTGTGCAAATCCCAACATATGTCCCCCAAATCTGTGTAACTATAGACAATCCTACCACTGTCACCTTAGTAATAAATTACCTCATTTTAGTGATGGAAGAGGTCCACCACATGGGAGGCTTCCTTGATGAACTCAAGGGATTAAAGTAGCAAGTTTTGTAGCCAAGCCTACCACCCACTCTCTTGATCACCTAAAGAAAATTCTAGGTCAACGAAATATAAGGAGTATTAAGTTATTTGAGTACCTTCCCAGAACAATAAAAATTTATAGCAAATAAATGATTATTTCCAAGTCCAAGCATGCACTAAATACTCCTCGAAGAAACTAGACAATGAAATTTGCTATGGCTAGTACAAATCTGCAACAATACAACAATATTATAACAACAATATGAATTTGTAACAACAACAATAAAAAGAACTTATAATCTCAACAATTGACCAAGAAAATTAAGCATGCATCACATAGAACAATATCCAATTGTTTAAGAGAAATTATGAGTAAGTTAAACCATCTTTACAAGAGTATATGCAACAAATTAGAGTGTATTAAGATGGTTGTGGAAAATTTTTACAACAACAACAAGTTTACTAGCAAATTAGTGAGTGTTAGTATTAGAAAAGTTAGTAGAGAGCTTGAGAGAATTGAAATCGAGTGTTTGTTGATCAATTTAACCACAAGAGAGATGTAATATGAGTGCCTTTGAGGGCTATGGAGTCTTTACAACAAAATTACAACAATTCTTGAATATTGAGACAACAAATAATAAGAGGTAGGAATTAAACTCTAAGGTGATAACACATTAGGGACTTAGGGTTTAAGGCTTAAAGAGAATGATTTTTAGAGTGCAAGATCTTTTGGGCTCTAGAAACCCTTTCTCCCTTCTTAATATTTCAACTAGGTCAAGGAATCAAGTGTCTAGGGATAAAATCCTAAAGTTCTATTACTTTAGGGATTCCACTTTAGGGATTTAGGATGCTAACCCTAGAAAGGAAATTTCACCAATTTTGAACAAGAATAACCTTTTGAGAGGAGGAAGCACTTATGCTCCTCTCTTAGGGTTTCACCAAACAAGATGTCTAGCATGAAAAAGAGAAATTACCATGAAGCGTTGATAGCACAAAGATAAAATTGCAGAAATTTCACTTACTTCACCAAGATAGCATGACATAAAACCTTAGTTGAAGGGTGACGTCCTAGGCCTCCAAAGGCCACATCCAAGCATAGAATTTGACGTCATGTGTGGTCCATCGTCCTCCACTGGGAAAGGTTCTGCAAAGACAAACAAGTACGCCCTGTTGAGTCGCCAAAGTGTCATCTTTTTACCAACATTTTCACTTCACTTTCACTTCACTTTTAACCATATTTCGCTTTTTCATACCCTTACATTAAACCATTTTCATGATTACATGGGTTTTAGACATATTATTTTCCAATGC